>CM050176.1:19052027-19159527 GCA_027410445.1 Discoglossus pictus
CTTTAAAAAATATATGTTATGTGCTTATTTAGAGGCCTATTCAATTGGCCAAATTGCAATTGAATGAGGGCCTAAATGTATAAATATTCTCTTATAAGGTTTTCAAGTAAGACTCATATATTTTATACAAATATTGTAGCCTTGGTAAGTAGCTAGCCATGCAATACAGAGAGTGTAGATACAGGGGCTTTGTCTATCCCCCCCCCCCCCCCCCCCCCCTTCTCAGTGGCACTATGAGCGGCTGCACAGTCTGCCCCTTAATTAATTAGTGTGCATATTCCCGTTTCCCAGCAGCCTCACTCAATGTAATCACTGCTTGGATACAAAGCTATGGGAAATCTATTTAAACCCGTAGTTAAGTGAGTTCCGGATCAAGACGCCGTCCCTTTAATCAGATTTCGTCTCTGGTGTCAGGTGTGCATTCGTAGCCCAGGATTATGCACTGCAGAGCAATGTGCTGCATCCAATAAAGTGCATGGAGGTAGACAAATCAATCTTACCTCTGCATCATCATGTAGAGCCATCATAACCAAGTGGAGAAGCTGTAAAACATTTTTCGTTTGATGCTCTTTCCAATGTTTTATAATTCTTTTTAAATATGGCCATGTTAGCATATAAAGCCCTCAAAGCATTTACATACTTACAGCCTTATTAAATTGCGATTCGGCCAATTGAATAGGGTAGGGGGCACACAGCATATTTTTTATACAGAAGTTTTTAGTTAGTGAATTCCTTGCTTTTGGATAGAAGTTCACTAACTAAAAACTTCTGTAAAAAAAATGTGCTATGTGCTTATATAGAGCCCTATTCAATTGACCAAATCACAATTTAATAAGGCTGTTAATAATAAGCTGGAAGAATCTCAAGTCTTCTTTGGTGAATTTTTTCATGCAAACATTTTTTTCTTACACTACTAATTCTCCTCTATCAGATGCATTCATAATCCATGAAACTTCTATAGATCTTTAATATTTTTTACTGCAAAACACAACTCTGGTAATGTTTAAAAGAATACTCTTTTAAAGGCATGAAAAAATGAATTGTTTTTCATGTCCCTTTAAGTGCCCAATTTAATCATAATGTTGGACAACTGCAGGTCCTAGTCTACTTCATAGCCGTGTCCCGTCAGAAGACTGGGGTGTGCAAATGCGCAACAGCACCATCTCGTGTTGTGTTACAAATTTACTGCAGCCAAAGAACTATTCCATCCTCCAATCTGGCTCATAAGGCGCGCCTACAGAAGAGGTCTTGAGCAATGAGAGGCGCGCCCTGGGGGCTGAGTGCTCACGCCGAACATAGCGATGGCCTCGCTGTCGACTCAGCGCCGTTCGAGTTGCGCCATGTCGAAGGATAGAATAGTTCTTTGCCTGCAGTAAATTTTTCCACCACCAGATGGTGCTGTGGCGCAGAGCTCAACCCCACTGTTCAGACGGGAAATGGCTATGAAATAGAACAGATCCAAACTGCTGCTATATGGGAAAATTAGAAATGTGTATTGAGAAAATATGGTGTATATCACTGTATAAAAGAAAACGTACATTTGAACATCAGCATTGTAGGGTCAGAACTGCTTCTCTGCCCAGGAGGTTGGTTTAATAGTCACCATCCCTGCAGTGGCCACCGCAGGCAAACAGACCAGTCTGCAGGAACTCTGGACACCTAACAAGGGGGAGAAAAAAGCACATTTGCCCTTTACATTAAATCTATTTTCCATTAAATTCTTAATTATTGCTAATAGTGTATTCAATTATCAAATAATGAATACAGGTTACATTAAATCTTTTATCCATTAAATTCTGAATTATTGTTACAATATATTAAATTATCAAATAAAACCGTATAGATATATAAGGAGTGTTTCAATGTGATCATGATCTCTAAATAATGTGAGATTTCTGTTGCCTGTCTCCCACAGGTCTTGTATCATCTCCACAAGAAGGTAAAAAATATGTCGAAGAAATCAGAGAGATCAAAGCGGAAGGTAAGAGGACGCTTCATCTTTCCAGGCAGTAATCAGGATATCAATTTTCATCAAATATAACCATAAATACAAATAACGTGAAAGCATCACTGTAATCCAATATGTATAATATTCTCTTTTGAAGAATTACACTCGAAATTAAGAAAAATGTATATAGATTGTAAAAATATGTGGCATTTAAAAAAAAATTCTATGCAATTATGCTACAATGGAATCTACCATTTTTGTGTCTGACTATCTTTTCCTGAAGTGGTATGGGAATTTGAACACAGGGGAAGCTTCTGTATGCACAATGGGAAGGTGACAGCAAAAACTGATACTGCTTGGAACAGGTATAACAGAAAATGTGTTGATCTACGAGAGAGTAGCAAAAGGAATCCTCTAAGAAAAAGAAAAAGATTAAAGGACCAAGGAACCAAGAGGCTTAAGCCTGGTCAGTACTTTGATGGGAGACCACCTAGGAATACCAGGAGCTGTATGCTGTGGCCTATTGGAAACTGTCAACCCACTACAGTATCTCTGCCATGAATATCAAGTGGATCAGCATGACCATGGACATAAAGATGTCTTGGTGTGTAAGAGGTTATGGAGAGTCGGATACGACTGAACGATGCAATAAAATAAATATTATAGGCATAAAAAATGCTTGTGAATGGAAGCCGCCATGATAGTCATTCTTCCGTTCAAGGAACAAAAGGTAGTTAGACAACTTCAGCAGATTGCAAGTATACTTGCAAATATCCTGTATCAATCCTATGGGAGGAAGGGGAAGGTGTTTAATGCTAAAATCTTAATTAATCCACTAATGAATCAACAAATGGTCCTCCTTCCAACCTTGAATAGATAATAAGAATTAGAAGGACATGTCCACTTAGTCTCCAAGCCTACAGAAAGTCACAAGACACAAACCGACACTAACATGGCAACACTGAAGTACAATAAAAATTTTGCAAAAAAAAAGTTGTCATGCCCACGGCTTAAAGGGACTATGTCACTGCAACAGGAAAATTATTTAATTTTAGGGAGCATTAAAAACTTGCTATACTAGTAGCCGTATTTCTGTAGAGTAAATAATTTAGGAAATGTTTATAATTTATTTTGCGACTTCTGTATGCTAATGTGTGGGTCAGATTACTTGATAAGGGTGGGAGAGGGTTCTAACTGACAGATAACGTTGGAGGTCTATATGTTGGCCACTACAGAGACAGAAAAGCAGAATGTAATCCTAATTAGCACATCAAGCAAGCTAATTAATACTGTGCGCCGTCAAATGTAATGGAAACCCCAGGTTGGCACATTTGTCATTTGTACAAGAACTCCATTACAAGAAACCATTATATTTCATTTTTCAAGATTCACTCAACACTGGGTCGCTACCAGATGACTGGAGAAAAAGCAGAGGTGATACCTATATTTAAGAAGGGAGTAAGAGCAAATCCAGGAAATTATAGACCAGTGAGCCTCACTTCTGTAGTGGGGAAGCTTTTAGAAGGGTTAATAATGGATAATATACAAGAATATGTCTATGTGAACAGGATTATAAGTAGGAGTCAACATGGATTTATGAGGGATAGGTCATGTCAAACAAATCTAATTAGTTTCTATGAGGAGGTTAGTAGGAACTTGGACCAAGGCAACTCAGTGGATGTAGTCTTTTTGGATTTTGCAAAGGCTTTTGATACAGTGCCACATGGGAGACTATTGAGCAAACTAAGGGATGCAGGAATTGCAGTAAATATCTGCTCATGGATTGAGAGCTGGCTAAAAGACAGGAAGCAAAGGGTTGTAAGTACAGTAACAGTGCTCAATGCCAAGCACAAAGGCGAATAAAAGATTAGCATGTATTATGAAGGGTATAGAAGCAAGGGAAGCAAATATAATTCTGCCACTATACAAATCTCTAGTACGCCCTCATTTGGAATATGGAGGACAATTTTGGGCACCACTTCATATAAAGGACATTTTAGAGCTGGAAAAGGTACAGAGGAGGGCAACAAAACTAATAAGGGGGAATGGAGGGGCAAAGTTATGAAGAAAGACTAACCAAATTACACTTATTTTCTCTAGAAAAAAGGCGTCTAAGAGTAGATATGATTACCTTATATAAATACATCCAGGGTCAGTATAAAGATTTATCAAGGGAGCTTTTTTGGTGCTAAGAGGACATCCTTTGAGGTTAGAAGTAAAAAGATTCTACCTTAAAGAAAGAAAACGATTTTTCACAGTTATGGGGGTTAATCTGTGGAATTCTCTACCAAAGGAGGTGGTGGCAGCAAATTTGACATATAACTTTAAAAGGGGGATTTTTTTCTAATTATAAAGGGCATTCAGGGTTATTCTGGATAATTAGAGAGAGAGTATTGATCCAGAGAGGAATCCGATCGCCAGTATCTGGGGTCAGGAAGGATTTTTTTTTTTCATTGAGACGATTGACTACATTTTACTTGGGTTTTTTCTGTTTTCTTCCTCTGGATCAATTAACTAACAACTAATCCACATTTTGCAGATCAGAGGAGGTCTTAAAAGGTTGAACTTGATGGGCTGAAAGTCTTTTTTCAACCTCAATTAATATGTAACTATGTAACTCTCTTCCAGCTTGTTTGTTTACTTTTATTTCAGCAGAAAAAATAACTTTGCGTTTGAATTGTGCATCATATGACATCCTTTTCTGTTTTGGGGTACATTTTTGTACACAATAGTACCACAAAAAGTTGCAGTAAACAAGAGTTGAATTACTAGCAATTCAAATGAATATTTACCTAGCAGCAACAACAACAATATTCTTTATTGCACTGTGCTATCCTTTTTTTTCTTTTTTTCTTTTTCTTTAGGCTTTTGTGTTCCAGGCTCTGTGTGCCAGTGTGCTGGGGATCTCTGGGTGCCAAGGTCTGCTTGGGGCTCCCTATGCATCAATGTTATCGATTGAGCTCTAAATTCGATGCTAACCCCCAAAAACATTGAATCTAGTGCGCCATTGATTCTAATGCGCACTCCGACTTTGGGACCCATTTTTTTACGAAAAAGGTGCACATTAGATTCACGTAAATACAGTATATGTGAGCTGCTTATTTGTATAAAAATGCAGCAACAACAACATGGATTTTCCCAGGATAGATTAACTTTAGAATAAAATGGATAACACAACATCATCCCTTTAAACTGCTAATGTTGTTAATTTTTTACAAACTTCAGAAACATTACCTTTTTCCCACCTATAGTGGTCCTTTAGAGAACATATGAAAGTTAAAAAAGCAAAAGTGGATTGTATTTTGCTTTATTTTATTTATTTTTGCTTTCTAAAAACATTTTGCCCATTCTAAAGTTATTAAAAAAATATAGAAAAAGTAATCACAGTGGTCCATTACTCAGGCATGCTTCAAACTCCACTCATTACAGTACTTCATCACTAAGCATTAACAGTGCCTTGCAGAAGTATTCACCCCCCTTGGCATTTTTCATGTTTTGTTGGCTCACAACTTGGAACTAACATCGATTGTTTGAGGATTTGCATCATAAATTTACAGAACATGCCCACAACTTTTTTTTTTTTTTTTTATTGTGAAGCAAACAACAAATAGGACAAAATAACAGAAAAAGTCAGTGTGCATAACTATTCACCCCCCTAAAGTCAATACTTTCTAGCGCCACCTTTTCGCTTTGGATAAGTCTATGAGCTTGCCACATCTTACCACTGGTATTTTTGCCCATTCCTCCTTGCAAAACTGCTCCAGCTCCTTCAAGTTGGATGGTTTGCACTTGTGAACAGCAATCTTTAAGTCTGACCACAGACTTTCTATTGGATTGAGGTCTGGGCTTTGACTAGGCCATTCCAACACATTTACATGTTTTCCCTTATCCCCCCAAGTGTTGCTTTAGCAGTGTGTTTGGGGTCATTGTCCTGCTGGAAGGTGAACCTCCGTCCTAGCCTCAAATCACGCACAGAGTAGTACAGGTTTTGCTCAAGAATATCCATGTATTTAGCACCATCCATCTTTCCCTCAACTCTGACCAGTTTCCCAGTCCCGACTGCTGAAAAACATCCCCACAGCATGATGCTGCCACCACCATGTTTCACTGTGGGGATGGTGCTCTTTGGGTGATGTGATGTGTTTCGTTTGCGCCAGACATAGCGTTTTCTTAGATGGCCGAAAAGTTCAATTTTGGTCTAATCAGACCAGAGCACCTACCTCCATACATTTTGGGACTCTGCCATAAAGCCCAACTCTATGGAGCGTACGGCTTATTGTGGTCCTATGTACAGATTCCACTCTCTGCTGTGGAACTCTGCAGCTCCTCCAGGGTTACCTTAGGTCTCTGTACTGCCCTCCTTGCCCAGTCCATGAGTTTTGGTGGGCGGTAGTCTCTTGGCAGGTTTACTGTTGTGCCATGTTCTTTCCATTTGGTTATGATAGATTTGATGGTGCTCCTGGGGGTCATTTAGGTTTTTTTATAACCTAACCCTGACTTGTACTTCTCAACAACATTGTCCCTTACTTGTTTGGAGAGTTCCTTGGTCTTCATGGCAGTGTTTGGTTAGTGGTGCCTCTTGCTTAGGTGTTGCAGCCTCTGGGGCCTTTCAAAAAAGGTATGTACATGTAATTACAGATCATGTAAAACTTAGATTGCACACAGGTGGACATCATGTCACTAATTATGTGACTTCTGAAGGTAATTGGTTGAACAAGAGCTTTTTATGGGTTTCATAACAAAGGGGGTGAATACATAGGCACATGCCAATTTTCTGTTTTCTATTTCTAAAAAAATGTTTTATGTATATATTTCTCTCATTTCACTTCACCAACTTAGACTATTGTGTTCTGATCCATAACATACAATTCAGATTAACAAAACATTGAACTTAAGACTGTAATGTAACAAAATGGGTAAAAAGTCAAGGGGGTGAATACTTTTGCAAGGCACTGTATGTACAGAGATCATATGGGAGTAAAACACTTACAATACATGAAAGATAACTACAGTGCTTCAATGCTCTATGGCATGCTGTAGTTTATATGAGATAAACAACTTTGCAACATAATTTATTTAAAAAAAAAATGCAATACTCCCAGTAAAAACTTGTAAACATGAATATACAGTATCTAGCTTCCTCTTAATGAGAAAAAAACCTTTACTAAACATTCACTTGGCATGTATACAATTAATTACTATTTTTAATCATACCCTGAAGACAGTATGAGCTCTCCATCCCCTGGATGATGTTTTGTCTCTGGGAAGCCACCCAGAGGGAAATGCTCTCCAAACTAGCATGCCATGCTTATGGTATGATAGTGGGAGGCGACTAGAAAGTGTATCTGTGTCATTGCTAGCAGCACATGTTACACGCCTGCTATTAATGTGTTATTTATTGAATAGTCAAGTTGGTACTTCCCTCTGGGTGGCTATCACTCCAATACAGCCTGGTGCATATTTTTTTTTTTTTTTTATGTAAAGTTTATGTATTATCAAGCCATACTTAATTAGAAGAGTTTAAAATGTTTTTACACCTTATCTACTTGGTTTTTACTGCACTTCATGATGGTGCAGAGCATGTTTAAAAGTCTGGTAAACTGGACCATAACAGATGAGATTATTTTCAACATATTAATAAAACATATAGTCTATCTATCTATCTATCTATCTATCTATCTATCTATCTATCTATCTATCTATCTATATATCCCTATCTATCTATCTATCTATCTATCTATCTATCTATCTATCTATCTATCTATCTATCTATCTATCTGTCTGTCTATCTATCTATCTATCTATTTATCTATCTATCTATTTATCTGTCTGTCTATCCATACAGTAGTACCTCGGTTCTCGTCCTTAATCCGTTCCAGACGTCAGACAGAGTTCCAAACAAGCATTTCCAATAGGAATCAATGTCAATTTAAATAATTTAAATAATCCGTTCCGGAACCCCAGATTTTTTACATTTTATTTTGGACTGATGGTCTTGTTTTTGGATACAAACCCTTAAAACTAAACAGGCATAAATAAAAAAACAATAATTACATCAGATAACATAGAATTTAACTTCACTTTAACTATACCGAGAAGACTTGAGGGCCCAATGGGATGGTAGGAATGTAGAGGAGGAGAAGGAGGAGAGAGATTACTGCTTGGAACGTTGGTTCTCATAGGCACAGGCTACACTTTGGTTCTTGTATGCACAGGCTGCATTGGGTTCTTACAGGCACAGGCTGCACTTTGGTCCTTACAGACACAGGCTGCACATTTGCTGCTACATGCACAGGCTGTACTTGGGCTCTTACAGGCACAGACAGGATGTGTTGACTTCCAAGCAATGTGATGAGTCTGAGCTCTTGTTGTGTAAATACAACCCACCCATAATTACAGCGCCAAACAGATTAACTCCAACTGTGCCACACATTTCCTGCATGTCCTAGAGATGTTCTGGCGAGTAAATAATTATATTTAATGACTCATGTGGCAGGATGAGGTCAGTCTAGGGTACTCTTCCGGGTGTGCGAGAGTTAACTAGCAACATTAATCCACACTGGTTGTGAATTTTCATGGCTTTGCATCTCAATAAAAACAAACTGCAGCTGAATGTTATCTGGGTATTGAGTGAATCAGGTATCAAGGGCAGGTGGGGTCTGTGAGAGGGCACCTGAGATGTTATCAGTACTGACCTCAGGGAGAGGTTTAGTTACTAATCACAGCCATCTGTGATGGGACTGCAGTGTATAGTGAGACTGAGCATCTATGTGCAAATGAGCAAGTGACTCAGGGCCATCAGTTACAAGGCCACAATGTATAGTGAGACTGAGCATTTCTTTTTTTTTTTTTTTTTTAATTGATTTTTATTAGACAGGTCAGACATATAACATAGTACACCAAAAACATTAGAAGTGATAAATAGGAATTAACAATAAACGTATTTCACATATTTGGTTTCCAGTGTGTCCTCTGCCTGTCCAAAACTCCTCTCCCTTTTCCGTTTTTCTGGTATTATAATAGCTGATATTAGCTTTTAAATAACTTAAGGCTAACGAGAAAACTATATTTAATGAAGTCCCATAACTATGGGAAAAATATGATGAACTTGGATTCCTGACCAACTGTTGTTTTGAGCTTGGTTGGTAGCATCTAATAGAAAGATTATTCTGTGTTTAGGTTACTGTGTGGGCTAATGATGTTGGGTAAATTAAGACCACTACTACTATGGATCCCCTAATAGCTCCTTTGTAGGGAGAAGTGTCACTCACCCTATTCATCTGCCGCGTCTTGTCTCCCAGGCGGCCCAGCAGGAGGCCCAGCGCTTGTAGTTATGGTCAACCTCTGCGGACAGAACGCTCATGGATCGAACGAACTCAATTTTGTTTAAGACTACTTCAAATGTTGGGGTGGGTGATTTCCAATGGGCGGCTACTACTATCCTAACTGCTAGGAAAATTTGGTTAGTTAGGAATTGTTCTGAGTTGGACATCCCTTCTACCGGTAATCCTAGGATGGCCTCTTCTGGTCTCATGGGATAGCATTGACCCCATAGTTTCTCCAGGGTTTTGTAGGTGTCCACCCATGTGTGTCTAATCATATGGCATTCCCATAATTTATGGATTAGAGTCCCTTTTTGGTTGCAGCCCCTTTCGCATATGTCACTAATTGTCTGGTTCCCTATGTGCATTCTTACTGGGGTTAGGTACCACCTCATAATAACTTTATAGGAGTTTTCTTTCATAATTACGTTAAGTGATGTGTTTTTGGCTTGTTTCCGAATACTATTCCATTGGTCTCTGTCTAAATTTATGTTGAGGTCAGCTTCCCATGCTGATTCATAGTGTAATTTAGGGGGAGTGACTAAATCGCTTAAATGGTTATATATTGTGGAGATGTTTCCTTTCCCTCCCGGGAATTTAATGCAACATTTTTCGAATAAGGATATATTTTGCCCTCCTTTATTCTTAGTGATGTGATTTAATCTTTGGTTTATAGCGATTAGGTTAAGCCATTCCCCCGGAGGAAGGGGTTTGTCTTCTAGGAATGCGGTGGTGGACCATTTTTGATTAACAACCGGTAAATCTGCCGCAATTGAGCAATTATTATCAATCCACCATCTGTATTGAGCATTAGAGTTTATTTTGGGGTTAGTTGAAAGTGGCCATAGAGGGCTGAGCCCTGACTCCTGGCCCAGCAGTCTGTTCCTCTTATTTATATCTTTCCATAGGGAAATTGAATGCCTCACACTAGATGGAATTGATTGGGGTAACTTGAAGCCCTGCTGGGTTGAGAGCCATAGTAACTGACGCATGATTAAATCATTGGACCCTAGTATGTGTTTTTCTAATTGAACCCATACCGGGGGGGAGTCCCTGACATACCACTTAACTAGTTGTGCTAATCTAGCAGCTTTAAAGTACCTGGAAATGTCTGGAAATCCGAGCCCACCATCCTTCTTAGTCGCAGTAGTTGTTTCTCTGTTTATTCTAGGTTTTTTATTGTTCCACAGAAAACTCATTAGTAATTTCTGTATTTTTTTCAAGTCTATCGCTAAAATCGAGATAGGTAAGGTCCGAAAAGGGTAGAGCAGTTTGGGAGTACGTTCATTTTGACAGCATGTAGCTTTCCTAACCACGAAATCTTTAGTTCTGACCACCTGTGCAGGTCCCTAGTTAATTGTTTAAAGAGGGTTGGGTAGTTTGCTTCATATAGGGTCTTAGTTGATTTTGTAATTTGTACGCCTAGGTAGTTGATAGAATTCGGGGCCCATTTTATTGGGAAGTTATTGGCTAGTAGTTTTTCCGTGGTGGGAGGAAGTGATATATTAAGGGCTATGCTTTTACTTGTGTTAATTTTGAATCCTGACAGTGGGCCAAATTGAGACAAAAGTTTGAATAGATTAGGTAGACTAACCAGGGGGTTTGATATTGTTAGTAGGATATCATCGGCAAAAAGGCTAATTTTATGATCTGTCGGGCCGACCCGTATACCCGATATGTCAGTGTGCTGACGAATGGCAATTGCTAGGGGCTCTATACTGAGGGCGAACAGCAATGGTGATAGAGGGCACCCCTGTCTTGTCCCCCTTGTGATGTTGAATTTTAGTGAATTGTGTCCTTGGTATGTAACTTGTGCGGTTGGTTCCGAGTATAATGTCGCGATGCTTCGCAGAAAACCTTCCGGAATTCCGAATTTGTTCAGTGTGGCGTTCATAAATGTCCAATCTAACCTATCAAATGCCTTCTCGGCATCAAGCGCCAACAACATAGCGCGGCCTTCATTACTTTTGGTTATGTCAATAAGGTCAACAATTTTTCTGGTATTGTCTGGCGCTTCTCTCCCCTTAATGAACCCTACTTGGTCTGGATGTACCACTTCAGGTAACAGATTCGCTAGTCTTGACGCTAAGATTTTGGTGTATATTTTTAAATCTGTGTTGATCAGAGATATTGGTCTATAGCTAGCACATTGGGATGGGTCTTTCCCCGGTTTAGGAATCAGTATTATTTTAGCTTCTAAGAATTCCGGTTTAATTTTTTCACCAGCTAAGAAGCTGTTAAATAGCTTATGTAAGGTGGGGCTAAGTAGATCGCTCATATGTTTGTAGTAGAGGTTGGAATAGCCATCTGGCCCTGGGGCCCCGTGTGCCTTTGTGGATTTGATCGCATCCTGTATTTCTTCGACCGAGATGGGCTCTAAGAGTGATTTAGCTTTGATAGAGTCTAATTGGGGTATATTTAAGTTATTTAGTGTATTTTCAATTTCTAGTTTGTGGGTTGGGGTGCCTGATTCGGGTGTTTTGCTGTAAAGGTCCGCATAAAATTGTCTGAATTCGTTTACTATTTGATCTGGTTTAAAAACTGTCTGCCTATTTTTGGTGATTATTTTGGCTATGAATGAGTTTGCTCTTTTTTCTTTTAGTCTCGTGGCCAGCATTCTATCGGGCTTGTTTGCGTATCTGAAGAATTTAGCTTCAGTTCGCTGTAGGATATTGACCATTTTCCCTCTTAAAATAGTGTTTAGTTCTTGTTTGTAACTTAGTATCTTCTCATGGGTATGTCGTGATTTATCTTTAACAAATAGTTTCTGTGCTTCAGCAATTTTCTGGTTTAGAAGTAAGATTTGTGCTTGGTCTTTTTTCTTTTTGATTGAACTAATTTGTATACAGACTCCCCTGATCACTGCCTTGTGAGCTGCCCAAATTCCATCTATGTCTATCTCCCCTACTGTATTGAGGTCAAGATAATCTACGATTGCAGTTCTGACCTTATCTCGTGTGATAGGGTCGTTCAGTATACTGGGATTTAATGACCACCTTGGGTTATTTCCTTTCGGTAGGAGATTATTCATGGAGATTTTGACTAGATCGTGGTCCGACCATGCTATGGGGCAGATAGAGGCCTCAGTTAGGTTCCCTGTAACGTTCTGTGGGATCAGGATATAGTCTATTCTGGAGAGCGAACCATGTCTGGCGGAAAAAAATGTGTATTCCCTTTCTGTGGGGTTCATGTTTCTCCAGGTATCAATCATGCAGTTTGATTTTAGGAGTTTTTTGAGAGCTTTGGTCGCTGTGGGGATTTTTTGTGAACCTAAATCGTTTGACTTGTCTTTGAGCGGGTCTAAGACCGCGTTCATGTCTCCTCCTATTATCTTAAGTCCGTCTTCCCAGCTATCTGTGAGTTTCTGTATTTTTTGAAAGAATGGCGTTTGATCTGTGTTCGGGGCGTAAATGTTCAAGAATGAAACCTTACGTTCGTGTATGGTCCCATGTACTGCTAAAAACCTGCCATCTTTATCTGTTTGAATTTTACTTAACTGAAAGTTGAGTCTTCTGTGGAACAAAATCGTGACTCCCTTTTGTTTGGTATCTGCGGTCGAATGGAATGCCTGAGTAAAGACTCCCCCCCAATATTTTGGTAGTGCTTGTTTTCTAAAGTGAGTTTCCTGAATCATTACGATATCAAGATTTAGTTTTTGGTAATTTCTCAAGGCTACCCCCCTCTTGATTGGTTCGTTCAGACCATGAGCGTTGTGTGACGCAATGACAATGTCCATATTTCTTATTGAGGTGTATGACCCTTTGGTGTGTCTAAATGGCTATCTCACCTTTCTGGAAGCCTGTTACTTCGTTATCCTGTGCCTCCTGCTGGTTTCCGCCCGAAGACTGCTCAGCAGCTGGCTGTGTGGGAGAGTATCTGTACTCAAAGGAAAAAAGACAACAGAGTATGAGCCAAATTGCTTATACTTAAACTTTCGGAATTATAAAAACCTGGCTCAGTAATTAAGCAAGTTCCTACTTTTCCTCTAGTGGGGAACCCTAAGGTAATCCTGGGTAAGAAGTCTAAGTACTTGAGTCTGTTTGTGTGTCTTACTGTTGGTCAGGAAGGCTCTTAGTATGTTTGAACTTAATTGTGTTCCTTACTTAAATAAAGTGTGGTAATTTAAACTACTATGAGGAGAGCGTTTGCTGTCCTCTTCGTATTTTACTGGTGGGCCAGTTAGTGTCTCTAAACTGACACTGAATTGGTCCGCCTAAACTTTCCCTACTGTAGGGGTTTTTGGAAGTCTACGTGTTAGCGCCCGTAGGGACGCCTTCTAGGTGTGTGTTGCTTTTGCCTTTACGGCCTGGGTTAACTGTCTATAGTGTGTATTAGAACTTTCACTGGTGTGGGTGCTACCTTATTGGATCTACTCGTTTTCAGATTCAACTAGCTTTGGTTGTCAGAGTAGCATGAAAACAAGGAGAGAGAGAGAAGAAGAGAGAGGAAGATGAAGCAAAAAAAGACAAAAAAAACAGAGAAACAAAATAAGTGACAACTCATTGTAGTAAGTCTTTTTCTCCGTTCATGGGAGGACTCCTTCCTCTCGGGTTTTCTGTTGGTTGTAACTGCTCTCCGACAGTGACCTTGATGTTCCATTCCGCCAGCAAGTTAATGCCTTCCTCCAGTGTTCTGATGGTGAAGAATTTTCCCTCTTTGGATATATTGAGGCGAAAAGGGAAACCCCATGTATACCTCCATCCTTGAGCCAGGATACAGTCCAGAACCGGTTTCAGTTGTCTCCTTTTGGCAAGGGTAGTCGGGGCTAGATCAGAAAAAAGCAGCGGTGTGTGCCCCTCGATGGGAGGGATGCCTTTTCTTGCGGCCTTCATGAACAGTTCTTTGGTGGAGTAGTAGTGGAATCTGGCAATGATGTCTCTTGGGCGCTCCTGTGGAGATGAACGGAATCCTAGGGCTCTGTGAAACCGATCCATTCTCAAGTTTTCTGGATGTATGTTTGGGAGGAGAAATTCACATAGATCGTTTAGGTATGCGTGTAGGTCCTTGACAGACTCCGGCACATTCCTCAGCCTTATGTTCTGTCGTCTAGATCTGTTTTCTAGATCTTCCTGTTGCAACTGTTGTCTAGATTGTTCCTCCTTCAAAGCCAAGATCTCCTCTGTTAGCTTGTTGTTATGTTGCATTATTTCCGAAATTTTAGTTTCCAGTTTTGTTGTTTTATCGTCCACCTTTTTAATTTCTGTGGTTAGTTCTGTTGTCACCTTCCGGATGTCTGATTTGACCTCCTCTCTGAAGTTGGATATTAGGTCTTTAAGGTCCTGGATGTCACTTTTAGTGCTAGGCGCTGACATTTCAGAGCTTGTTGCTGCGTGGACTGCGGCTGTGGGTGTTTTATTGGTGGGAGAACTTGCTGAAGATTTGGGTAGGCAGTAAGATTGGATCCCTTTATTGTTCTTTCTCGTGGCAACACCTGCCATCTCAGTGAGAGTATTGTAGATCAAGTTGTTGCCAGAGACCTGGTTTCACTTGGTTTGTCCCAGAGCAATTGTTAGCGTCCCTATATTGCTGGGCTTTTTGCTAGTTACATCTTTTTGGATTTATTAAAAGTTCTTGAACCGAAGTGGTCATAGCTTAAATGCTTATAGTTGAAAATTGAGCTTTGGTTGTCTCTTTTTACTTGCTTGGTGCTTTTGAACTTTGTCCACTAGGTGGTAGTAGAGTTCCACTAGTACAGTCTGTTACACAAGCAGGGATTCGGCCTGGAAACTAGCCTTGAAAAACAAATGGTTTTGTAATCCTGTTTGGTTGGTAAGTGAGCCCTGTGCAGTGTACTTTTAATGTTCTGAGTCTAAGTAGACAGGTTGGGCTGGGTTGCTTGGACCCAGGGTATGGGGAGAGCTTTGATGGGGATATGTGGGTAAGGGGCCCCGGATTGCTTAATTTTTCTGGGGCTAATTTGCTTCTGATGCCCCCCTGGGTACCCCTTCTTTGGATCAGGGCTATCTTCTCCCCCCACAGCTCTATAGCCTCTCCCCTGTACCTGCTTATATATGTCCTCAGCAGTGCAGCTCCACACTCTCTCCCTCCAGGCTTCCAAGGGGAAAAGTTCAGCTGGGTAGGGATTCCATGCAGGGGACTCTTCCGATTTTATTGTTTTTTTTTTAAGGTAATTTTGGGATCAATTTGTTCCCCTAGGTCTTCTGAGTTTAGTGATATTGTTTGTTGGTCACTCAGGGCATCTATAGGGGTCGATTGTCCCAGATTAACCCAGGCCTTAGCTGGAGCTCTTGCAGGACATGTCTTTCCTCTCCAGCAGCTTAGCCACACCCCCGAGACTGAGCATTTCTGTGCAAATGAGCAGGTGACTCAGGGCCATCAGTTACAAGGTCACAATGTATAGTGAGACTGAGTATCTCTGTGCAAGTGATCAGGTGGCTCAGGGTCATCAGTGTCAGGGCCTTAATGTATAGTGAGACTGAGCATCTCTATGCAAGTGAGCAGGTGGCTCTGAGCCATCAGTGTCAGGGCCACAATTTATAGTGAGACTGAGCATCTCTGTGCAAGTGAGCAGGTGACTCAGGGCCATCAGTTGCAGGGCCACAATGTATAGTGAGACTGAGAATCTCTGTGCAAGCGAGCAGGTGGCTCAGGGCCATCAGTTGCAGGGCCACAATGTATAGTGAGACTGAGCATCTCTGTGCAAATGAGCAGGTAGCTCAGGGCCATCAGTTACAAGGCCACAATGTATAGTGAGACTGAGCATCTCTGTGCAAGTGAGCAGGTGACTCAGGGCCATCAGTGTCAGGGCCTCAATATATAGTGAGACTGAGCATCTCTGTGCAAGTGAGCAGGTGTCTCAGGGCCATCAGTTGCAGGGCCACAATGTATAGTGAGAATGAGCATCTCTGTGCAAATGAGCAGGTGGCTCAGGGCCATCAGTTGCAGGGCCACAGTGTATAGTAAGACTGAGCATCTCTGTGGAAATGAGCAGGCGGTTCTGAGACATCAGTTGCAGGGCCACATTGTATAGTGAGGATGAGCATCTCGGTGCAAGTGAGCAGGTGGCTCAGGGCCATCAGTTGCAGGGCTACAGTGTATAGTGAGACTGAGCATCTCTGTGCAAGCGAGCAGGCAGTTCTGAGACATCAGTTGCAGGGCCACAATGTATAGTGAGACTGAGCATCTCGGTGCAAGTGAGCAGGTGGCTCTGAGCCATCAGTTGCAGGGCCACAATTTATAGTGAGACTGAGCATCTCTGTGCAAGTGAGCAGGCGGTTCTGAGACATCAGTTGCAGGGCCACAGTGTATAGTGAGACTGAGCATCTCGGTGCAAGTAAGCAGGTGGCTCTGAGCCATAAGTTGCAGGGCTACAATGTATAGTGAGACTGAGCATCTCTGTGCAAATGAGCAGGTGGCTCAGGGCCATCAGTTGCAGGGCCACAATGTATAGTGAGACTAAGCATCTCTGTGCAAGTGAGCAGGTGACTCAGGGCCATCAGTTGCAGGGCCACAATGTATAGTGAGACTGAGCATCTCTGTGCAAGTGATCAGGTGGCTCAGGGCCATCAGTGTCAGAGCCTCAATATATAGTGAAACTGAGCATCCCTGTGCAAGTGAGCAGGTGGCTCTGAGCCATCAGTGTCAGGGCCACAATTTATAGTGAGACTGAGCATCTCTGTGCAAGTGAGCAGGTGGCTCAGGGCCATCAGTTGCAGGGCCACAATGTATAGTGAGACTGAGCATCTCTGTGCAAATGAGCAGGTGGCTCAGGGCCATCAGTTGCAGGGCCACAATGTATAGTGAGACTGAGCATCTCTGTGCAAATGAGCAGGTGGCTCAGGGCCATCAGTTGCAAGGCTACAATGTATAGTGAGACTAAGCATCTCTGTGCAAGTGAGCAGGTGACTCAGGGCCATCAGTTACATGGTCACAATGTATAGTGAGACTGAGTATCTCTGTGCAAGTGATCAGGTGGCTCAGGGCCATCAGTGTCAGAGCCTCAATATATAGTGAAACTGAGCATCCCTGTGCAAGTGAGCAGGTGGCTCTGAGCCATCAGTGTCAGGGCCACAATTTATAGTGAGACTGAGCATCTCTGTGCAAGTGAGCAGGTGGCTCAGGGCCATCAGTTGCAGGGCCACAATGTATAGTGAGACTGAGCATCTCTGTGCAAATGAGCAGGTGGCTCAGGGCCATCAGTTGCAGGGCCACAATGTATAGTGAGACTGAGTATCTCTGTGCAAGTGAGCAGGTGACTCAGGGCCATCAGTTGCAAGGCTACAATGTATAGTGAGACTGAGCATCTCTGTGCAAATGAGCAGGTGGCTCTGAGCCATCAGTTGCAGGGCCACAATGTATAGTGAGACTGAGCATCTCTGTGCAAGTGAGCAGGTGGCTCAGGGCCATCAGTTGCAGGGCCACAATTTATAGTGAGACTGAGCATCTCTGTGCAAGTGAGCAGGTGACTCAGGGCCATCAGTTGTAAGGCCACAATGTATAGTGAGACTGAGCATCTCTGTGCAAATGAGCAGGTGGCTCTAAACCATCAGTTGCAGGGCCACAATGTATAGTGAGACTGAACATCTCTGTGCAAGTGAGCAGGTGGCTCAGGGCCATCAGTTGCAGGGCCACAATGTATAGTGAGACTGAGCATCTCTGTGGAAATGAGCAGGCGGTTCTGAGACATCAGTTGCAGGGCCACATTGTATAGTGAGACTGAGCATCTCGGTGCAAGTGAGCAGGTGGCTCTGAGCCATCAATTGCAGGGCCACAGTATATAGAGAGACTGAGCATCTAAGTGCAAAGGCTGTTTTGTATAATATCTCTTCTAGCCTGATAATTAGTAAGCAGCAGGATATAATAATGATGAGTATCTCTGCCAGCATTGATAATAAGGACACTGCATTGTATAATGATATCAAGTTTGTCTGCGAACCCTGATAATGAGCACTTTGTACTGTATAATAACCTTGAGTATCTATAAACTAATGAGTATACTGCATGGTTTAATTACACTGAGCATTTAAACACATAAAATTAGCATATTGCACTATATAATAATCCTTAGTATCTATACACTGATAATAAGTATGCTGCATGGTATTATTATTTTGAAATAAACTGGATAAATGAGACCAGCAGTTCAGCTAAGGGGAGCAGGTTCTTGAGTACACTCAGAGATCATTTTCTGGCCCAGGTTATACAAGAACCTACTAGAAATGACGCTATCTTAGTTTTAGTTATCACAAATAAAATCAATATAGTATCAAATGTTGAAATAGGGCAAACGTTGGGAAACAGTGATCACAACACAGTCTCATTTGAGATTGAATAAAATAAAAAAAATTGTAAGCGGCCAACAAAAACTCTTAATTTTAAAAGGGCAGATGTTATGGTCTAAGGGCAGCAATACAAAGTATAGACATTACTCTTTGCATTGTGCGGCTGTTGGCTTGAAGGTTCGATGAATGGTAAAATCTGTACCTAAATGCAATGTTTCTATTGGGAGGTTCAGTGTGCCTATATAGGCAGCTCTGGTGGTGTGGAAAACATATTTTGTGTTAGATTAGAAAAAGATGAAAGCAGAGAAACTTAGATGTAGCATCAAAAATATTCATGGGAAGAAGGCCATCAAGTTATGCATTAGGGAATGAAAAATCTGCATGCAATGTATAATTTTTATGGAGTAGATCTAGGTGTATCAGATAATCAAAGGGATATGGGAGTACTTGTGGACAACCACCTAGGTAACAGTGCTCAATGCTAAGCAGCAGCTGCAAAGCCAAGTAAAATATTAGCATGTATTAAGAAGGGTATAGAAGCAAGGGAAGCAAATATAATTCTGCCACTATACAAATCTCTAGTACGCCCTCATTTGGAAAATGAAGTACAATTTTGGGGACTGTGGAATTCTCTACCAAATGAGGTTGTGACACCAGATTTGATAGGTAACTTCAAGAAGGGAGTGGATATATTTTTCGATAAAAAGGCTGTCTGTATAAAAATGGCATTCTGAATAACAAGAAAAGGAGTATTGATCCTAGGAGGAGTACGATCGCCAGTATCTGGGGTCAGGAAGGAATTTTATTTTTTCCCTCTTTTGAGACAATTGGCAATGTTTCAATGTTTTTTTTTTCTGTTTGCCTTCCTCTGGATCAATAAACAATTAATCTGCATATTGCAGATCAGAGAAAATCTAAAAAAAGGTTGTAATTGATGGACTAAAAGTATTTTTTCAGCCTAAATTACTATGTAACTATGTACCCTGACTATTTATGCATTTATAATGAGCATTGTGTTTAGTCATTCAGTTGTGTCAAATTCTCTGTGACCCTATAGATGCCATCTATGGTTGTTTTTATCCATAAGGTTTGCTTGGCAAAGATACTGGAGTGGGTCACAATTTCCTTCTCCAGTGGACCACATTTTGTCTGACCTCTATGCAATGACCTGCCCATCTTGGGTGGGCTAACATTGTAGAGCTCACATTTTTATTGAGGTACACAAGCCCCTTCACCATGACAAGGTAGCGATCCAGCATAGATAATGAATATCCTCTGTAATAGATATATATATATATATATATATATATATATATATATATATATATATATATATAGATATTGTGTATATACACTGATAATGGGGCAAGATGCATTGTATAATGATAATGAGTATCTATACAAGGATAATAAGCATGCAGCTGTGTATAACGGTACTGAGTATCTCCACTATCCCCTGATTATGTAGTTGTTTGATGCATTACTGATGTAACATACTCTGTAAATTATCTGAAGTCATTATGATAGAAGCTTGTGTTGCTTGCACCAGGTAATTGCTGTTTGTATTCACTCCCTTAACTTGTTAATTAAACTGTTAGTTGAAATCATATCAGTGCAAGAAAAACATCACATGGCAATGCTCTTTGGCATTTGTTAAAAGGACAAGAGAACTAAAGTAACACAACAAGGGTCAAAGACAGGGGACCTCACTTTTTTGCCATGTGTTAAAATTGTGTTTTTTGTTGTACCCTACCCCTATATACCGCTACAGTATATGTTGGCGCTTTGTAAACAAGGGATAATAATAATAATAATAATAAAAATAGTGAAATTATTGCACAAATAAAATATTACATATATAAATAAATAAATGAAAAGAGCATGCCCAGTTGGTATAGATGAGACTTTAACACTTACTTTTTATTCAATTGGGCATGCTTTTGTGGCTTATCAACCTCACTGTGACTAATGACAAAAGTCATTAGGAATGAGGGAGGTGATTTTGCATACAATTTATGCTTAAAATAGCTATATTTGATGATAATTCATCTATCACATTTACTCAAAATATGTAATAGCCAATTCAAATTTTATATGTAAACTTTTGTTTGTGCAATAACTGGGACTTAAGCACAATCATGTTTCTATAGACTATAGATTTTGTTACAAAGCTGAATGGCCTCTTGTTCCTATGCAATTGCAAGCGGTTATGAAGAATACCATAGCCAGCCGAACCACCAGGAAAAGAAGGCGCGGATCGCAGCAGGTGAGGGACGGATTGCCGCAGGCAGGTCTGAATTGACGGAGCAGCAAAGGACAGAAGGAGCTGGCTTGTCGTCGCGGGGGTCAGAGGTCAGCCAGGTGGGCATGGCTCAAGGAGGAGAAAAGTTCAAGGACTCAGGTGAAACCGGGGTGGCACGCACGAGGCCTCAGAAGGGGGTGGGAAGCAAATGGAGGACCCCAAGAAAGAGGGCAGGGCCACCCCAAAAGAAGAAGCAAGGGAAAGAGACAAGCATATGTACAGGGGTTAGGCAGCAGAAGGCCAGAGGAGTGCCACAACAGGCGTCAGGGCTGCAGGGCAGCAGGAGGAGAGAAGCATGCAAAGGAGCAATGGCAGGGACCAGTCCATGAACCGCAAGCATAGAAAGTTTAGGGGTAGAGGAGCTAATGGAGTGCCCCGGGGGAGACAGCAGCTTCAGGGACAGGCTGGATTGCGAGGGAGACTACCCCATGTCCTCATTTTGTGGCCCAGGTGAAGGAACATCTAGCACCAGAGTGACACGGCCGCCAATCTGACTACAGGTGATGGCAGCAGAGCCAAGGGAAGAAAAGAGACTGGTGGTTCAACAGCATGCCAGGCGGGCATCCATGGCGCATTGAAGGCCCCTGGATGAGAGGACATAGCGTGAGGAGGCCCACAAGGGTGATAGGTGTGAGCAGTCAGCCTATATTGTTCTCTCAATATATAGAAGGTCACCAGTAGGAAGACAATACGGGAGCAGAAGGTCGAGCTCAACTTGTCGCAGGAGCTGGTATACGCCTCACCTTCATGGAGGTTTCGTTCAAGAAGGAGGTGCCCGAGACACTTCGAGTAGCGGGGTGAGCATGTACGGGGAAAAAGGTTCATGGAAGGGGACTCTTCCTGCTACAGGAATAAGGCCCAGGGACTTACTTCCTGGGAAGACAGAAGGGTACAGGCTGCTGAAGCTACAGCACGAAGGGAGCACCCAACATGCAGGAGCGGGCAACTCCCATCCTATGCAAAAGGGAGGGAAACAGGCAAAGCAGCGGCAGTATTAGGTGGAGCAGCCTCTATGTTATTTACTGACAGGAGGCATGGCGGTGAGTACGCGCAAAACATGTATACTAATGCTACACATAACACATTGCAAGGTTTTATGTCAGGCTTAAAGAGTTTATTGTCAGAATTTGAAGGGAATACGATCGGTGGCCCCGGCGCAGCATGGGTGGATCAGAATAGGGCAACTAGCTTGCAGGCTTTTAGTCAGGTCCCAGCCCCAGGTAACATTGTGGAGTTCAGGCCTCCAGGAGGTTTCGAAAGTGGTAGCGGCGGAGGTAGAGTGGTCTGGCGCATCCATTTCCAAAGAAGGGGAGGGGTAACAGCCCTCAGGGTGGCCGATACGACTATGCAGAAGCCGGTGTTATGTTCCATTGGCCCAATTGGGGAGCAAGTCTTCAAAGAGATTAGGGAAAAGATTTGGAAAAGGGAGTACATTGAGATATTTTCATTGCTTCCACTGGATAATTTCATAGAGGTGAAGCCAGATGAGAGAAAGGATGAGGTAAAGAAGGAAGAGGATGAGCGAAAGCACCGGTTTTGTAGAATCCCGAAAACATTTAGTATCTGGTTGACGGCCTGCATGATCTTTGTCAGCATAGTAGGGTAGAAAAATCAGGAACATTGCTCTGAGTTGTTCTGCTACATAAACTAAATTGAGGGGATTCATAGGACGTACAGAGGGTTGGCATGGTGGTCGTACAATGAGCAATTTAGGGAGAAGCTTGCGGTCTGGCCAGGCTTGCAATGGGACGACAGGAATATGGGTACTTGGTTGAAGATTGTAACCCCTCTTCACCGAGTACCAGTAAATGTAGGTAAACCAGCGGCAGGTAGATCAGGCAAAAAAGGGTGTTGTTCTGCTCTTGCACTTGGGGGGGCATCTTGCAATTTTAAACATGAATGTTCGGCCCCCAAATTAAAAATCGGGAAGAGATAACCCTTGTTTAGTGTTTTAAAGTTGCTGAGTAATGTAGCATTGAGTAGAATAGCTGTCCCTTTTGAGTTTGAGTCCATTCAGAATCTTAGGAAATCCCCGCTTGATTTGGTTCTTAAAAAAGACTCGGGCTCATTTAGGCTTATCCATCACTTGTCTTACCCAAAGGGTTTCAATGATGGGATCAATAAGGACCTGTCATTGGTCACATACATCTCTTTCAAACAGGCACTTTGTTGGTCAGACGGCCCGGCCAAGGGGCTTGGTTGGCAAAGGTGGACATTAAGTCTACGTTCAGGTTGTTACCCGTCCATCCGGATTCCCATCATTTACGGGGATGTTATATAAACTTCACGTATTTTGTAGACCTATGTTTGCCTATGGGGCGCTCGATCTCTTGCGCTTATTTTGAGATGTTTCGTTTTTTTCAACAGTGAGTGGTAGGGCGTATAGCAGGTCTTCAGTCAGTAGTACACTATATTGATGATTTCCTATTTGTGGGACCCGCTGAGTCTAGGGATTGCTGGCAACTACTGTCCACCTTTCAACAGATGGCCGATGACTTTTATGTGCCACTGGCGGAAGGTAAGATGGAGGGCCCGTGCCATTTTCTGAGTTTCCTTGGTATCCAGATAGTCACAGTTAAAATGGAATGCAGGCTTCCTCGGGAAAACGTGGTGGATTTGAGGCTGCGAGTACTGCTGGTTTGTCCACTAAGAAGGTGTTGTTGAGGGTTATGCAGTCGTTGTTAGGAAAGCTTAATTTTGCGCGCCTCATTTTGCCAATGGGGCTGTTATTCTCTAGAAGGTTGTCCCTTGCTACGCTGGAGGTGCGTTAGCCTCACATCACATCAGGATAGCGGTAGAGCAAAGAGCTAATCTGCACATTTGGTCTCTTTTCCTGCAGCATTTTAATGGTCGGACCCTTATATTAAAGGAACCAGTTGTTAATGGTGCTGGAATTCTATACTGATGCAGCGGGGTCAATGGGCTTCAGGTCTTATTTTGGTGGTAGTTGGTGTGCTGAATCATGACCGACCGAATGGAGAAGCAAAGGCTTGACTAAGAACTTGACATTTCTGAAGTTATTCCCAATAGCGGTGGCTGTTTTTCTGTGGGGAGACAGACTTAGGGACAGGCACGTGGTTTTCCATTGTGATAACTTAAGCGTTGTGCAGGCTCGACAACTGCCTCTTCGCCTCCTGTAGTCAGGCTCTTGAGGGAATTGGTACTGAAATGTTTGTATCTCCACTTGCTAGTCAGATCTTCTCATATAGCGGGGGTAAAAAAACGTTCTAGCAGATGCATTTTTTAGAGGGAATTGGAAGAAGTTCAGGGAGGAGGTGTCGGCAGCAGATCGGGATCCCATATATTTTCCACCTGATATGCGGAAATTAAGTCTTTAAGGAGTGATATTGCGTTAGCTTGGGTAAAGAACACTGCCCGGTGAAATCCAGTATGTTTTAATGGCGGTTGGGTAATAAACCTGTAAAGTTTATTTATATTTTGTGTATTCTTTTTAGGGGCTAGACAGAATAGAAAATGGGGGCATTTGATCGGGCTATGGGCTGGGTAGTGTAGGGTTATGTCAACTGTGGGGGGAGAAGTTTGCTGGGAGGTATTAAAAAAGGGCAGTTTCCCGCCTTTGGCTCAGAGTTGTAGACTGTTAACTACATCTTCCCTCCCTCCTTGCAAGTTCAAATATTGTTTGTCACAGCTTGGCGGGGGCGCTGTATCTCCTTAGGTTGGAGCTCACTGGTTGGTATGGTATACGGTTGGTCCTAGAGGTCTCTTGGATACAGGGAGCCACTGAGGCTCTGGGAATGGATGAGCTCCCTCCACGGGGGGGGGGGGGGGGGGGGGGCATGATCAGCGTCCACGGGTTATGTATCAATTTTGTAAATAAAGCTGTGGCCTGGTTAATACCCATTCCGTTGTTTGTGTCGTTAATTTCTAGTTATGGTTTTCTGTCCAGGTCCACGGAGCTAGTCACTTATGCTCAGGTCATTTGCATGGTGTATTAATTAGTTGCACAGCGTACCCCAAATTAATATACAATGCCACATATATAGCAACAATACCAAACATAGCCTACAGTAGTGGTTCTCAACAGTCATTATCTACAACCTTATCAGGAACAAATATAAATGAGGAAGGACATATTAACATACCATGCAACTTATGTTAAAAAATGTAAAATTTTCATATGAGACTTTTAAAGGGATTTTTGCTTGTAGATAATATTACTGGATGCTAGACTAAACCTCCTAAAAAATACCTTGATGAAGCCTATATCGCAAAACGCCTAAGTTAGAATGGAGCCCATTAATGTGTTAACTGGGGTATTCAATTGTTATATCGACCAGGATGAAACTTTTTCAACCTAAAATATAACCGACTACAGATATATAGACAGTTTAATGCCTTATCAAGGCAAAGGTATCCAGCTATTGGCCTATAAATGAGCATAGGGAAATATCCACTAAGCCCTATATTATAGATATATCTTATATGTGATTCACTATATTTATAATACCAGATTGTGCCATGGATATAATACGTTTTTTTTTATACTAGTGAAGTAAATAATTGCTAAATCATGTACTGTAAGGCCACATATATATATGATAAAAAATATTTTATGGTAAAACAAAGCATTTTTGATCATGACGTTATAGCACAATATTTTTACCAACTACTTTTATGCTACTGACTTGTTTGGATTATATTTAAATTTTAGGAATTAGCATCACATATTATAGACATTTTTAACAATTACCAATAAAAGTTACATGTTATCAATTGACAGTTTGAAACCAAGGGCCTTATTCAATTGCAAGCCCGCAGTTGTCTTTATACCGGCAACAGTTACAGAGCAATTCAACTGAACAAGCCCGCAACTACCTGGCCGAAAGCCTAAACCCTCTTGTGTGCCCTCTGTGCCCCTCTCTTGTGTCCCCCCTCTATAAAGATGTCTCTCCCCCCCTCTCCCTCCCCTGTGTCTTTCTCCCCCTCTCCCTCCCCTTTGTCTCTTTCCCTCCCTCATATCTCTTTCCCTGCCCCTCCCTTTCCCCTTATCCTCCCTCCTCATTATATAGACAACAGATAGAGCTTATATAGCTTATATAGGGGAGGGGGATATCAAATATGGGCTACTGCAGGTATAGAAATCAGCACTGATTTGAGGTATTCTGCTTCCTCCCAACATAGGGTCCTCTTTAACTGCAAGCCCGTAAGTACTCCAAACTGAACTTTTGGCTACGGATCAATTTTTTTCTAAACATTTAGACATATTCAATTGTCCCTAACCTGTAATTGTGCTCACAGCCTCAACACGCAAACCATGAACCCGTACGTAGCATTTCAGGGCATGATCACTTAAGCAAGTCCATAAGTTACTTTTTAGACAGAGCCAATAGTAAATGAGACCATCATCATGACATCAGTAAAACACAGAGTTTAAACTACAATTAATTAGTGTTTAGTAGTACAATGTGTGATCGGACTCGCAATCCAGCAATGTAGAAATCAATAAAAATCATTAAAGCTACTGTTCTAGTCCATGTGGGTTCTATCATATACATTATCTCCTTGGTTTTGGGATCGATCTAACAGAAATAAAACGCAAAAATGATTAAAAAAAATTGCAGATTTGCGAGATTGAGTACAGAGATTGTTTATTTGCTTTTGCAGTGTTACAAACGGGTGTTTAACCTATCTAGTCCTTGTATAATTTTTGTTTGTATAAGTTTTTATTCATTTGCCATTTATGGGTTTGAAGTCCATTACGGGCTTGTGGAATTGTTGTAACTGAATATGGATTTTGACTCTTTAGCATTGGTAACATTTACAGGCTTGAAACATCAAAGGAGGAGATGAGATGGAGTTACGTTTGTAACTCGCAACTGGAATGAGAGTAGCTAAAAGTAGCCAACTGAAAGCAGTAACATTTACGGGCTACATTAAAGTAATTGCGATTTAGACAATTAAATAGGGCCCATATTCTTTAGTGGAAGAAAATCAGATGCTTAACTAAAATCTAGATATGTTATATCTACTACCCAGTTACACACATACATATTAATTACATCCATTTATCACCATGCCACAAATAATGAGCAATAATGAATTTATTTTTGATCTACTCTGTAATGCAGGAACGCACACACACACACAAAACACTCTTACACCATAATTACACTCATTCATGCTAATCATACACATACAGAGCAATTTCTTTATTAAATACATTTGTGAATGGGCCATAGTAATGCACCAAACAATTATTTTATATTTTTCTATGGAAGGGCAGCAAGAATGCTACACAAACACAAATCATGATCATTTCTATCACATATAAAAAACAGAGAATAACAAGAATTCATAAAAAGGCTTATCAAAATAGGAGCTGTACATGATAAATACTGCAATGATTATTATTTAAAAACTAGTAACTTGCACATTATAAATAACTAGGAAATTGCCTGTCAAAAATAGTAAACCTGGCAATGCTGTTTGCCACAGAATATGATGATTTTGCCCCTCTGAGCACCTCATCTCACTCTCTGTGCTGTCTGTCTGTGTACTGTCTCTCTCTGTACTGTCTGTGTGCAGTCTCTCTCTCTGTCTGAGGTGTGTAATGGTGGCGGTTATGCTGCTTGCCTTGTTGTTTGGCACGTTCGTTCTCACTCTTTCCTGTCTGTCTATCTCTCGCCTTCCTGTCTTCCACTCTCTGTGCTCTCTCTCTTTGTGCTGTCTCTCTCTGTGTGCAGTCTCTCTCTGTGCTGTGTCTCTCTCTCTGTCTGAGGTGTGTAATGGTGGCGGTTATGCTGCTTGCCTTGTTGTTTGGCACGTTCGTTCTCACTCTTTCCTGTCTGTCTATCTCTCGCCTTCCTGTCTTCCACTCTCTGTGCTCTCTCTCTTTGTGCTGTCTCTCTCTGTGTGCAGTCTCTCTCTGTGCTGTGTCTCTCTCTCTGTCCGAGGTGTGTAATGATGGCGGTTATGCTGCTTGCTTTGTTTGGCATGTTCGTTCTCACTCTTTCCTGTTTGTCTATCTCTCTCCTTCCTGTATTCCACTCTCTGTGCTCTCTCTCTTTGTGCTGTCTCTTAATAAAGGAATATACTTTACCAATTTTGAAGTAATAAAGGTAGGACGCATTATGCTGAAGAGCTGACAATCTGTTTTCATGTTGCTGCAGCATACAATGTGTGTTTTGAGTGCTGTGGAGCTGTTGTGTAAGTGTCAGCAATGTGTGCAGTGTAAATAGGCTGCGTGCGCGAGGGGAAGCCGTTAGGGTAGCTTTGTACTTCCGCATTGTGTAAGTACGTGTAGTAAAATGGCGCCTAATGTGTGGTACGCATCTGTGGATGATTTAGCGTCCTTGTTCTTGGAGCTCGTCCGGCTTTTTCGGAAAATCCGTAGGTGTTTGGGGGTGTTTTGTGTGTTTATGGTCCTGTAGCCTCGTTTTTTTTTTTTTTTTTCGGCAGCCATTTTTTCTCTTGCTTAGATGATTTTCGGGTGTCTAAACTCTTCAATTTGGACTTAAATGGAGGTGTAACTTCACTTGCAGAGGTCCTGGGTGCTCCCTCTTGCTGTGGGTAAGCTTTTTATGTGTTCGTTGAGTGTATAGCTCACAGCTTCATTGAATTACACAAGCCCCTTTACTATGTAACTATGACAAGGTAGTGATCATTGAGGAAGGGATGGGTGGAGCAAACAGATTGTACTTGTATCAGATTGAAATTAACATCACATTCCTTCCCCCTCACAAGCAGAGAAATAAGTGGTTTGTGTTAATAGATGCAACCATTGTTGTTGTTTAGCCATTCAGTTGTGTCTGACTCTCTGTGACCCTATGGACTTCAGCACTCCAGACACAATCATTATCTCTCTGGCTGTGCTTATCCATAAGATACTGGAGTGGGTCATAACGTCCTTCTCTAATGGACCACAATTTGTCTGACCTCTCTGCTACGACCTGTTCATCTTGGTTGACCCTACATAGTATAGCTTGAGGTACACAAGCCTCTTCACCATGACAAGGTGTTGATCCAGAAGGAGAGCAATCATATCACTTCACAAATTTAAATGCCCATCTAACACACACACACACTTCCACCAAAGTATCATGGATTCCGCCAAGATCCAGCAGAGGCATCAATGTTTATTTTTTCACATGAAAAACTAGTTTTCTAATGGTTTCCGTGCTTAATCATACTCTTAAGCAGACTCAGTTTTCAAATACATATTTTTTGCACTGTATAGTTCTCCTTTAAACAAAGCATTTATTTAGGATACAAACACAACCTTTCAGTTGCCAATGACAAAAATGTGCAAACATACTAAATAATCACATATACTGTATAGTTGTGAGCTGTTGCTCACACTTGCGGCCTCGCGCAGCAAAGCGAGGGACGCAGCAAAGCGAGGGACGCAGTTCCCCGCAAATGCGGATCCTCGCGAAGCGAGGGGCCGCATTTGGGGTGGTGGAGCATCCCAACGTCCCCGCAAATGCGGATCCTCGCGAAGCGAGTGGACGCATTTGCGGTGGTGGAGTATCCCACCTCGGACCCTCGCAAAGGTCCAACGTCGGCAACACACACACACGCAAGACTTAACAAAAAAAAAAGGTACCCCGCACGACTTAGAAAAAAAAAATATGCATCGTACACGTAAAAGACAACTGCGTCCCTCGCAAAAAAAAATATGGCCGCATCGAAAAAAAATACGGCCGTGAAATGAGCCATTCCCAGCACTCAAAACCATCCGAAAACGGCGTGCCTGAAAACATCAGAAACACAAGAAATAAACACAGCGAACACATAAAAAGCTTACTTACAGCAAGGGGGGGGGGGGGCATCTAGCACCTCGAAAAGTTAATTTACACGTCCATTTAAGTACAAAAAAACTAGTTTAAACTGCTGAAAATCACCTAAGCGAGAGAAAAAATGGCCGCCGAACAAAACGAAAACGAGGCTACAGCACTCTAAACACGCAAAACACAACAAGAAACTCTCAAAACACCACAAACTACGGATATTCCGTTAACACGCATACCACACATTACCCGCCATTTTACGCCAATGCGGAAGTACACAACTACACTAACGGTTTGGTCTCGCGCACGCACACTATTACACTGCACACATTCAGCACACTTACACAGCAGCTCCACACCACTAATGCTGCAGCAACATCAAAACATATTGCAGCTCTTTAACACAATGCTTCAAAATAGGTAAAGTATATTCATTTATTAATGTATTACCGTATATATTTCAGTACTACACACCAAACAGCATTAGCTAACTTACAATTTCATTGCCGTAATTTTTTGACGGGCTATTCGATAGTATTAGATAATATTAACCACCATCTGGCTCCATTCATTTTAAAAGTGACAAAGGCGCTCCTTGCCAGCAACTGCGACCCTTGCAAAATATACGTCGTAACGCAAATAAAATACGAAACACGTCAATTTAAGTCAAATGAAAAGAGTTAGACACTAAAAAATTCTCTAAGCGAGAGAAAAAATGGCCGCCGAAAAAACGAAAACAAGGCTAAGGCAGTCAAGAGGCGCAAAACACCACCAAACACCTACGTATATGCCGAAAAACACCTACGAGATTAGAAAACAAGGACGCAACCCGCGCAACCCCAAAAACATTACAAACACAATAAATACAAACAACAAACACATAAAAAGGTTACTCACAGCAAGGGGCGGCACCAAGGACCTCTGCAAGTGAAGTTACACCTTCATTTAACAACAAATTTCAGAGTTTAGAGACCCGAAAATCACCTAAGCGAAAGAAAAAATGGCCGCCGAACAAAACGAAAACGAGGCTAAAGATCCCTAAACACGCAAAACACTACCATAAACACTCAAAACATCACCAAACAGCTACGCATATTCCGAAGAACTCGCACGTCATAGAAAACGAACGACGCTACATCAGCCACATTATATACACCAAACACCCTTAGCTCACTTCACACACTATGGTAAATTGTACCATCATTATTTTACTGAAATACACATATTATTGTGTAATAAATGTGCTACAGTCTTCTATTTCCTCAGACGTGTACGTAATTATATCCAGCCTTGTCCATTGTAATGACAGTTTTACATGCCCAAAAAAACATATTTAGTTTAATTCTGTTCACAAACACACAAGCCCTGGAAAAGATAAGAATATTATTTAAAATATTTTTTTTAACCCTTTCTAAACAAAAAATATCCAGGGACCACTTTTCTTCAAGAAAACGTGCAACAAACTCATATAATTGGTGTCTATTTAAGCTATGTACATACAGTAACCTATTTTGTGCTTGTAACATCACTTCCTGAGATATCCATGCATTTAGACCTATCTCGTGCCCAGGCTCATGTTCGGTGTCATGTCCAGTCTTTGGTCAGAATCAAATTTATACATTTAGCTAGTCTCAGTTCCATTACTAGGTTCAGTCTCAATTTCTGGTGTGACTCAGATTCATTCATTAGTTCACTCTCATGTCTGAGTCATACTCTAAACTCCATCTTCCGGACAAACACATTCCTGGTCCTTTTCAAGCAGTTCTCAGCACCCAATATAGTTTTCGTTCTGCTATTAATAGACCTTTCGGTTCATAAACAAGCAGAAAAACATGATTAAAAAGTTGAACAGTTTATTTAACTCATCAGTTGTTATGTTGGTGCCTTTTAATTAAACCAATGTTCTTCAAGAAGCTCTAGAGATGATCAATCATTCCCTGAGGTTTCGGTCCATCCAACAAAACACAAACTCAGTGAAGGCAGACAAACTCAGTGAATTTTGTGCTGCTATTTTAATATTATTTATATGTGTTCCATATCTTCCTTTTTGGTCCATTTTCACAATTGTTTTTTTAATTGCTTGTTTCTATTTCTTTGGTAAGTACCTTGTTTTTTATGAGCTACTGAAGTGTAACATTAACAGTATACTGTTCTAATGAACTTGACTTTGATATAGGTAAAGTATTTTTGGAATGTTCATAAAATTACAGTTTTTCATTTATAACTATTACATTCAACTAGAGACTTGCCCGTCAAAAAATGACGGTCAATAAAATTTTAAAGCTGGGAATGCTGTCTGACACACAATGTGAGTCTCTGACACTCTTAACCTTTTTGTTATGTAGAAAGAAGTACAATATAATAAAAAAATGTAATTTTTTAACAGTCAACTTGTATTTTAACAACTGGTAAACGATAATTTTTTAACCATATTAAACTTTTTAATCGTCTTGTATGCAGGAATAATGTAACAATGGGTAAAGTTTGTATGAATAAATTGTAAACGATTCCATAATGCTTTGCAACTTAGATTTGAAACATTAGTGAACCATTTTTATTAACAATAATAACATTTTTAAAACTGAGGTATGGAGGAGTAACATAACATTAGGTCAACTTTATGTCAGTGAGTGTATTAAACCATTACATAATGGTTTGTAACATACAACTTTTATTTAAAGTACTGTTAAATCACATAGGTATTGAATCCAGGGGAAGGCAAAAAGTAAAAAAAAAAAAAAAACATTAAAACTTAGCCAATTGTATCAAAGATGGAAAAAAATGAATTCCTTCCTGACCCCATTAACTGGTGATCGGATTACTCCCTGGATCAACACTTTGTATTTAATTATACATTTAATTTTTACAACAAATGATCATCCTCCTACTAACATGAACGCTTAATTACATACAATGAAACAACTTTTGTGACCTTTGAAAAAACTATTTTAACATTGCAAACATGAAGTAAATGTATTAAAATTGAAACGATAAAAGTAATAAAATGCAATGTAACTGTTTTGTGGGGCCAATCTTGGCAAAAGGCCACTTCCAAGACATTCCAATACTTTTTGTTTTTGCATGTCCAAGTGGTTCCCTTAAAAAGAGCCCAGCAGACTTTTTAATTTTGTCTATGAGATACAGTATAACCACTGTTTATTCTTAGTGGATTTTTTTTCCAGTTTTTGTTATTGTTGTAAAATTGTACATAGAGTTTCCGATGTGAAATAGTGGTCCTCTAAAAAGATCCATAGTGACATCAAATTTAGTCCTTGAAATAAAACCACTGTTCTCTATGTTTACAAAACCTCATAGTACACAATGTTTTTGGTAAAAATACGTCCATCATGTAATAGATCACCCTGACTTGGGTTGTCTTCAATTGAAACTTTAATATCATCTGGATTTGAGCACCTTGAAAAAGCAACATAGAGTTGTCCATGTGCAAAAAACAGGTTCCTGTAAAAAAATACCCACAGACTTAAAAGTTTGTCCTTGGGATTTAATTATGGTCATGGCAAATGCCATGATAACTGGAAATTGTCTCCTTTGACAAAAGGCAAACCACTCTCACTTGGAGCCAAATCAATTCTTGGTATAAAAAATTGTTCACCTTTATGTGTACCAGTCATAATTTCTGCATGTATGATATGATCTTTTAAATCTTGCACTATTCATTTTGGTCCCATTACAAAGTCCTTGTATGGGATTCACATTTCTCAGTAGCAATTGCCCCTTTTTTTCAATTGCAAAACATGTGGTGGCATTCCAGATGGTGTTAAAGAATTGATAAATTCTAAACAAAAGTTAGATTCACTGTCTTTATCGTCAGCCAGAACTGAATTTGCACTGTAATAATTATTTTGGGGTGCGTTGATGAATTTTAAAATGTCCTTATTTAGATTCAAGGAATCTATATTTTTGGATGTTAATATCACTTTGCTTGCAATGTCTGAGTAATCATTATTGAGAGTGTTTAGAAAGATTGCCGATATGTGTGATTCCTTGCAAACCATTTGTGATGGAATTTCGACTGTATCATCCGGTAAATTATTTATTTGTGGATGATTTCCTTCTCCAATTTTAATGAGCCAATGGTTGAATTCATTTTGGCCTTCAGATCTCATATTTAATTCTAATTTGAGTTGTGTAAATATTTTCCACAGTTTACTTGTCTGGATACATGTTTCAATTATGTCAGTCCTATTTCCATGTGGCACAACAGGTAATGTTTGCCTACAATCTCCTCCTAACAACATCACTTTTCCACCAAATGGCAAATTATTATTCATCACTTCTTTCAATAATCTATCAATACATTGCAAGGCATGACATGACATCAGTGTTGCCTCATCTATGATAATTAAATTATTATTTTTTGTTTTTGTTTTGCTTTTAAAGAATTCAGTCGAATATCTGACACTGTTGTTTCTAAAATGGAAACTGGCAGTTTAAATCCACTATGCACAATTCTGCCACCTTCTAACAAAAGTGCATTCCAGTTGTTGCAAATGGCATTGCTATTTGACCCTGTGCTCGATTTGTAACTCATCAAACAATTGTACAGATACGTTTTTCCTGATTCACCAGGGCCATCTAGATAGAAATAACGGTCTTTGGCCATTTCATCATCTGTAGCTTTTGTGATGGCATTAAATGCTTGCAATTGTAAAGTATTTAAAGTTGCCAGTTTTTCTTGTGTTTTTTGTTTTTGAAGCTCAGTGTCATAGTCATCAAAGTTGATGTCATCTATAAATCCTGGACCAGGCAAATTAAAACTTGCACAATTTAATCCACGAGCAAGAAATATTTCTTGAATTTCCATTAATGCTTTTAAGAGTGCAATGGGCTCCTTGTAATGTTTCAAAAAGTCTTCACACATATTTAATTTAAATGTTTCCCACAAAGCAAATGCATCAGGTTCATTGCAAACGATGCAAATTAATTCAAATTGTTCTCTCATTTGCTTTGGCATTTGACATAGTGCTGCTTCTTCCAGACACCTCTCCCATTCTGTATCATCTGCTATGAAGTGTTGATGTCTTGCAGCTAATAGAAAAGTATCATAAACCATGTCATTCACTGTGTGTAAATGTTCATAACTTTGTGCACCGGGAACATGTAAAAGAAGTCATCTTAAACTGAAACGTTCAATATCTCTTGGGCTGACGGTATAAATTTGTGGTATAATTTTATGAATATCTCTTTTTCGTTGTCTCCATTGGCCATTTACAAATACATAGTGATATGGCAATTGATGTACTTGAGCATGTTGCTGTTGTTCTTTTTCAGCCTGTGCTAATTGTTTGTATGCTTGACTGTATGGGTTGTTGGCCATAATTTTATCCAGCTGTTCAAAGACTATGCGCAAGCACTGTTTATTTTCTGGAAGCATCATCCGTTGTTCAACAGCTTCCATTGTATCTAAGACATATAACTGTGCAAATGTCCTTTGCCCTCCTTCTTGTGGGTGTAAATGTGAAGTGCGTGGTAAATTTGTCCTTGAACTCTAAAACAATATGGACCATGTCTTGGGACATTTTCTGCTAATGTAGCACCCATAGAAGCAAATGAAATTGCACTGTTATAAGACCTTATGTTTTTTTTTTTTTTTATTGGTATAATTGGAAATGTTGGATTGCTCATTATACTTTGTAAGTAATCTGGAAATGTGTGTCTTTGTGGAAGTCTTACCTTTCCTTTCTGACAGCAACCAAGGAAGTCTCCGTCAGTTGGTCTTTTCTTGAGAAAATGATAGGCCCCACAAAACTGGCAAACCATATTGAGTAATCCACAATAATGAGTGTCTACCATTAGTGCTGTAATGAAAGCAGTATCCTGAGCTTCCTCAACATAGATATCACTACAACTTTCTATATCTACATTGGTGTCATGTGTATGAACATTGGTGTCATGAGGCAATATTTGGTCATTAGGCAATGTTTCACAGACATTTTTTAGTTTACTTTTTCTTTTCTTTGAAGCTCCAGCACACTCACTTTGTGCTTTTGTTACTCATTTTTCTTTTATTTAAAAGTCTCTGTCTGTCTTCTTCTCTTAAGCGTTGGGAAGTCTCGGGGGACTGTGCATCTCTCCACCTTTGCTTTCTTTCCCTTGCCGCTCTTCTTTTGCGTTCAATCCTGTCTTCTATGTTGTCCGCCATTGTAATCTGTAATTGTAAATAAATGTGTAAGATATAATGTTTTTTTGTATTGTAAATATTGTTTTTACCTGCTCTCAATGCAAAACCTAAATAACATTAATGAAAGAATGAAATGATTTGAGTTTTTTTTTTATTGGCATACATTAAAAAGTAAAATGCTGCACACATATATATTGATAAATCACTTTTTTATTTTTTTTATGATTAATTATTAATTCTTTATTAAATTAATCAATTAGTGACATCAATGGTAAACCTAAAGAGGTAATTATGTTTTCCTTAAGAAGGGCAAACACAAAGAGCTATAAGCAAATTATAGATTGGGCTTAAAATAATGTGCAATTTTGTTATTTTAATAATTAAGAAATCAATCAACTTATGAGGTGTAATTTGCATTCTTTAAAAGTTAATTAGGTGAGCATATATGTATGCATAAGTAATGTTTTTTTATTATTAATAATGAAATATATAGGTTAATTAATTAATCATTAACTGTCATCAATGCAAAACAAAAAGGGCCTATAAAATGCTATACCTGTGAAATTGATGTTATTGCAGATAAAATCCTGCAAAGCTCACTCTCTGTCTTCAGTCAGGTGCAGAGATGAGGAATCTGTAAAATACATGAAAATAATTTTTAATGTTTGTATTCAATTAATTTGTGACTCATTGAATGTATGTTTAATTGGCATACATGCAAAACATAAACGCATAATCATCAATATATTGATAAAGAAAAGCAGTATAAAATATGAAATATAGCACGTGTCAGAATCTAAGGAACTTCTTTAAATATGTAAGTGCTTTAAAGGTCCTATCTCTGTCAAGCAATTATAAGCACTCCAGATAAGTAAGTGCTTTGTAAAATGTACATTTTTTTTTATCCATTATAAATGGGTTTTTTTTGTTTGTTTTGGAATTATTATTAATTAATAGTTCCAAAAGCAATGTACATGAATGAGCAGTAAGGCAGATATATAAGTGCAGGTTAACATTTTTTTATTTTTTTTATTGCATGGTAAAAAATGTAAAATGTTTTTGTTAATGATTACTAATTATTAATTCATTAATATATTGATATACGTTAATTAATCAATAACTGTCATCAATCCAAAATAAAAAGACATAATAATTTTTTCTTCCATAAGAACATAATTAAATGGTATACCTGTAAAGGTGATGTTTATGCTATTCTAAGGCTGCAAACGTCACTCTGTGTTCAGACATGATGAAACTGTCAAATAAGATGGAAAGCATTTGTAATATTTGGATTCATCCCTATCAGGCAATCAGCAGCAACACGGATATGTCAGTGCATTGTAAAATATAAATATTGTTTGTGATCTTTTTTTTAATTATTACTAATTAATAGTTAATAAAGTAATGTAGGTTAATGATCAGTAATACAGATATATAAGTGCAATGTGAAATCTATATATATATATTTTTGCATTGTAAAATACACATTTTTGGGGTGTAATGATTGCTAATTAATAATTAATAAAATAATGTATATTAATAATTAATTAATCAATGAATAAATATATTAGAAAGAGGTAAGCATTAATATATTAATAAACTAAAGGCAGTTGAAAAAAATCCTTTTCTTTTATAATGATTACTAATTACTAATTAATAAAATACTGTACATTAATAATTAATTAATCAATGAATACATATAGTAGAAAGAGGTAAGCATTAATCACATATATAGTTGTGAGCAGGCGAGCCACTAAGAGCCGTTGCTCTCACTTGCGGTCTCGTGTAGCGAGCCCGCAGCCCTCGCGAAGCAAGGGCCGCGGGTGAGGGCCTCAGTTGCTGGCATGGAGCGCAGAAGGCGCTCCTTACTAGCAACTGCGACCCTCGCAAACTTTACGTCGCAACGCAAACAACACGACACACCAACTACGACCCTCGCAAACTTTACCTCGCAACGCAAACAACATACGAGACACGTTACCACACATTACGACCTCGCAACAATCGGACGCAACTTGCGAACATTACAAAATTCAAAACACAATAAATACACACAGCACATACATAAAAAAGCTTACCTATAGCAAGAGGAAGCATCCAGGACCTCAAAAAAACAACTACACCTTAATTTAACTAAAAATAAAAGAGTTTGAAAATTCGCTAAGCGAGAGAAAAAATGGGCGCTGAACAAAACGAAAACAAGGCTACAGCACCCTAAACACGCAAAACACCACAAGAAACTCGCAAAACACCACAAATGACCTACGGATATTCCGTTAAGACGCATACCACACATTACCCGCCATTTTACGCCAATGCGGAAGTACACAACTACGCTAACGGTTTGGTCTCGCGCACGCACACTATTACACTGCACACATTCATCACGCTTACACAGCAGCTCCACACCACTAATGCTGCAGCAACATCAAAACAGATTGCAGCTCTTCAACACAATGCTTCAAAATAGGTAAAGTATATTCATTTATTAATTGTATTATATATTTCATTATTACACACCAAACAGCATTAGCTACCTTACAATTTCATTGCCGTCATTTTTTGACGGGCAATTCTCTAGTATATTAATAAACTAAAGGCAGTTGAACATTTTCAAAAAAATGTTTTGATAATGATTACTAATTACTAATTAATAAATGTATGTACGTTAATAATGAATTAATCAATAAATAAATATATTACAAAGAGCTAAGCACAAAAGTATTCATAAACTAAAGGCAGTGTAAATTATGTTTGTTAATTATTTATTTATTAATTATTAGTAATATAAATTAATATACTTTACCTATTTGTAATTAATATTCAGCAATCAGTATCCTGAAGAGCTAACAATATATTTGGATTTTCCGGCAGCAGAAAATGTCCACTCAGATTGTCATCACCTAAGGAGAAAGTGTCAGCTGCGCGAGACAAAATTTCTTAATGTGTAAATGTGTAAGTTAGTGTTGTAAAATGGCAGCGTTGGTGTAGTGTATGTTGTACACGTTGCTTGAGCATTTTGCGTCCTTCCTATTAGTATTTTTTGTACCTCGTACGTGCCTGGGAAAGTCGTACGTCCCTGGATGTGTTTTCCTCTGTTCGGGGTCGTGTAGCCTCATTTTCATTTTTTTTCGGCCAACATTTATTTTCTCGCTTAGCTGATTTCCAAATGGCGAAAATGGTTAAATTCGACTTAAATTTGCGTGCAACCTCACTCCCAGACGTGCTGGCTGTCCCCCGTGCTTTGTGCTAGTTACTTTTAAAGGGTTTTTTGTTCTTTTGCTATGTTTTTGATGTACGCGTTTCGGCCGCTAACTTTGTATTTTTGCGACCTCGTATTTATTTATTTTTTCTAAGTCCCGTGGGTCGTATATTTTTTTTCTAAGGCCTGATTTCCTCAACCCGCTGTTTGTTTTTCTAAGGCCCACAGGTAGTATTTTTTTTTTTTTTCAAAGTCCTGCGGCGTGTTTTTTTTTTTTTCAAAGTGCCGCTTTTCTGTTTTTTTTTTTTACTGTGAGTGAGGTGCCGTGGAGCCTCCACCTCCACACTTGCTTCGCGAGGTCTGCATTTGCGGCTTGCAATGAGCCTTTTGCTCATTGCAGCCGATGTTGGAGCCTCCACCTCCGCAAATGCGGCCAGAACGTAGTCCCTCGCTTTGCGACGGATGCAGTTCTGCAAGCTCGCTTTGCGAGCTCGCAAAGCGTGACGACTCGAGGTTTGACAATTATAATATCTGATTTTGCTTTAATGGTGGGGAGGCATCTGTTTATTTTTCTAACAGTATTAGTCACTTAGGAATAAAGCTGAGATACAGATAAGATATCTCTTCTCTTGAAAGTTACCACAATATTGTAGAACTGAAAATGCCAGTCTAGACACTTTTCAAGTTAAATCTAGTTTTTAATCAACCATTAATTTACATTATAAAATAAAAATACACACAGCAGCAAGGAAAGGCTTTATTAAGAATATACATTTTATAAACACAGTTTCACTCAATAATGGGCAATAATAATCCCCAACCACAATCCTCATGCTGCGCACAATTCTCCAGATGACAAACACAACAAATTTGCATAAATTAGAGAAATGGAACAAAATAATCCACTCACTGTTTTTCTGATAGAGAATGATATAAAGTAAACTATAAAACTGAATAACTCCAATAGCTGTTGGGAATGCTAAGTGCCCCCAGCAGCCAAAAATACTCTACTGTGAATTTGCTAATAACATTTAACTTTTAATTAAATGATTACAATTTGTGGAATTGATATAAGAAAATAATACATTATAACATAAAAAAAAAAAATGAATCCACTTTATTTTTAGTGAATTATTATGTTTGCCCATTTTCTATTACACAATCAATTAAGTGGTATGCAATGATCTTAGTGTTGTTGTTCAGTCGTGTCAGACTCTCAGTGACCATGTGGACCACAGCACGCCAGGCACATCTTGTGTCTGAGTGTGTTAATCTATATGGTTTTTATTGCAAAGATACTGGAGTGGGTTGCCAGTTCCTTCTCCAGTGGACCACGATTGGTCTGGGCTCTCTGCTATGGCCTGCCCATTGTGGGTGACCCTACATGGTATAGTTTACAGCTACATTGAGGTACACAAGCCCCTTCACCATGACAAGGTAATGATCCAGAAGGGGTACCAGTATGTAATTCCACCTTAATCCCTATTTCCAAAAGGTGCTTCAACAATTCTATATTTTACTTTTTTAATACTTTTACCCTATAGATTGCTTGTATTATTAGATTGGGTTGTCTATAGTTCCATTACCATTTTTAGAGCTTTATACCATTATTATTTTCTTAGTTGAAAGGGTTTGAATAAGTTTTATGCTGTAAAACAAATCATTAATTGTCCACATCCATTAAATAGAATTTGATATAGATGACGGAACATTTTGCTACTGTTGCACTGTGACAAATTACTGGTTTTGATAGTTAATATGCATTGTCAGTGTATAATTGCTCCGATGGCAAAAATACCATATTATTTAATAATGAAAGGGCTACTGCCTTTTTAGCTCGCAAACTGAATTTAGCTGTATCAGTCTTTTTTTCAACCTCAGATACTATATAACTATGTAATCATCGCTGATTGCATTAATTATGCACGCCAGATAACCTGGAGCATGGTCACTTTGGAAAGGTGGGATAATGGGATTTTAGCCATAGCGCCATATATAGAAGAAGAGAATAGATGAGAAATAGGGAAAGGCAATAGATAGTAAGAAGAGACAGAGACAAAAAAGGTGAGGGAGAGAAGGAAAAAGTTGAACAATATAATACATAGGTGGTAGAGAGGGGAAGTGAGAGACAGTCCAGTGGCAGGGAATATATAAGGAAAGGGGATGAAAGAAGACTGGGGGAGAAAAGAGATGGTAACGAGTAAACTGCATCTTCAGCTTAAGAAGACTATTATAATTGTATGTTTTTGTTGGCACCCCGACCATTGCGCGCAGAAGAATTGCGCAGCAACAACAGCGCTGCGACAACAGCTTGCTGTAAAGAAATCAGTGGCAAATGCACACCGTTAAAAGAGTGCAAGGTTGGAAAATGTGTATTCCCTAATGCCCTTAAACCCTCTAACCCTAACCCTAAGATCCCTAACCATAACACCCCTAACCTTAACCCTTAGACCCCTTAGCCTAACCCTTTAAGCTCTAAGTCTAACCCTTTAATCTCTATGCCTAACCCTAAGACCCCTATGGCCAACCCTATAACCCTTAGACTAACCCTGACCCTTTAAGCCTAACCCTTTAACCTCTAAGCCTAACCCTAAGACCCCTATGTCTAACCCTATAACCCTAACCCTTAGACCCCTAAGTCTAACCCTAACACCCCTAAGCCCACCTTACCTTCAATTTGGCACGCAGTTGTCAGTCGCGGAATTGTCTGGCTTCTTACAGCGCGTTTTTGACAGACGCGCAAAGGTTGCTTCACAGATTTTGTTGCTTAGTTTGAGACTGTTTGTATTTATGCATCATTTATAAGCCAACTGCTCAGGTTTCAAAGAAATAGTCATCATACTGCATTCTGGTGGGACTGGGTGGGGACATGCAGATGAGATACAATGTACCTAACTCTTTGAATCCAAATTACCATTTTATACATGGCTCCTTTGATGCATATGCTCATTGTATTAAACAGCTTTTAAGCAAAGCTTAGGATTGTATTATGCATAAGACAGAAATATATAAATACAGTAGACCCTCAGTTAACCAGAATTCATTGAACCAGAACTCTCAAGCAACAATAAAAAAATGAATACTGTACTTTAAATAAAAATGTATATTTTCAGTGCTTAACAAATGTCACAAGCCAGGTTGTCATGCCACAAAATGCTTACTGGTACCTAGATTTCATCCACTGTATGTCTCTGTAATTCAGTTTTACCTAGAAGCAGACAGGCATGAGTGACTGAGCCAGGGCAGTATTGAGGTTACATTCCCTGGGCATGAGTAACTGAGCCAGGGCAGTGTTGGGTTTACATTCCCCGGGCATGAGTAACTGAGCCAGGGCAGTGTTGGGTTTACATTCCATGGGCATGAGTGACTGAACCAGGGCAGTGTTGGCGTTACATTCCCCGGGCATGAGTGACTGAGCCAAGGCAGTGTTGGCGTTACATTCCCCGGGCATGAGTGACTGAGCCAGGGCAGTGTTGGGGTTACATTTCCTTGGCTTGAGTGACTGAGCCTGGGCAGTGTCGGCGTTACATTCCCCGGGCATGAGTGACTGAGCCAGTGCAGTGTTGGCGTTACATTCCCTGGGCATGAGTGACTGAGCCAGTGCAGTGTTGGCGTTACATTCCATGGGCATGAGTGACTGAGCCAGTGCAATGTTGGCGTTACATTCCCTGGGCATGAGTGACTGAGCCAGGGCAGTGTTGAGGTTACATTCCCGGGCATGAGTGACTGAGCCAAGGCAGTGTTGGCGTTACATTCCCCGGGCATGAATGACTGAGCCAGGGCAGTGTTGGGGTTACATTTCCTTGGCATGAGTGACTGAGCCTGGGCAGTGTTGGCGTTACATTCACCGGGCATGAGTGACTGAGCTAGTGCAGTGTTGGCGTTACATTCCCTGGGCATGAGTGACTGAGCCAGTGCATTGTTGGCGTTACATTCCATGGGCATGAGTGACTGAGCCAGTGCAATGTTGGGGTACATTCCCCCGGCATGAGTGACTGAGCCAGGGCAGTGTTGGAGTTACATTCCCTGGGCATGAGTGACTGAGCCAGTGCAGTGTTGGCGTTACATTCCCCGGGCATGAGTGACTGAGCCAAGGCAGTGTTGGTGTTACATTCCCTGGGCATGAATGACTGAGCCAGGGCAGTGTTGGGGTTACATTCCCCCGGCATGAGTGACTGAGCCAGTGCAGTGTTGGGGTTACATTCCCAGGCATGAGTGACGGCGCCAGTGCAGTGTTGGCATTACATTCCCAGGCATGATTGACTGAGCCTGGGCAGTGTTGGTGTTACATTCCCCGGGTTTAGCACTGCACCCTACAGCCAAACGTACCTGTGTTTAAGTGAGAAGTGAAAGCTGCTGCTGCTAGAACAGCCCTCACTGACAAATATACTTAGCAGAACATCCTATGTGCAGCTATCTAGGACTCTTTTAATAGTAACTCTCAAGTAACCAGAAACTACATTTATCCGGTATCTGCTAAACCCTGTGGGTGCCGGATAACGGAGAGTCTACTGTATAAAAGGAAAGAGCTTTTATAAATTGGTCTTGATAAAGGGTTAAATAACAAGACAATAATAGGGGAACAATGGGATACAGCTTTATTGAACAACAAATTTACATAAATACCACATGAAGGGGAAGGAACCCAGCCAGCGGAAGTAACCTCTTGCCCCTGGACCCGCATCCATGGGGCCCATCTACTTGCAACTGTAAGGGAAAATGACGTGCCTACACCCGCCTCCTTGAGTCACTACGATGGCCCCAGCGTCGTAGGAAGCGCTCCCAGGCTCCGCCAGGTCATAGGGCACTCCCGGCTACCCAGGGAGTCTGGACCACCCTCTGTATCCTCCATGACCCCGTCAGGATCCATTGGCACTTGGAGATTAGATAACCCACTAAAATAACAAGACAGACAATAATATGGATAAAACAATGGGCCACAGCTTTATTGAATAACAAACTTACAAAAATACCAAATGAAGGGGGAGGAGCCCGGCCAGCGGAAGTAACCTCTTGCCCCTGGACCTGCATCCATGGGCCCACCTACTCGCAACTGTACCATGCTCCTGAGGTGGGGGCAAAACCCCTTTTCTTACCAACTGAGCCATGCAACTCCCCCATCCGCTCCCCCATCCCATAGAGCAGCAACGGGACCCTTCACGGCTGCAATTCCCCTAATAAAGCTCTGGCCAGCTTAATACCCTCCCTTAACTCCAGCATCATTAGTTTGAGTCCGATCTTAGTTAAATGCACCCCATCAGGCCCGAATCAATCATCCTCAGATTTATCCTCAAACTTCAAATAGCGCAGCGCCAGGAATCCCGTCGTCCAAACAAAAGTGGTCACCAGCTTATTTACTTTAATGCAAGCTTTATCAAGGCGAATGGGATCCCTGGCAGTGTGCCAAACCCTTCTCATAATGATCTCTGACCAGATAACCATATTCCCAGGAATCTCTCCCTCCAGCCAGATAAATCCTTCTTAATGTCCCTAACTAAACGCTTCATAGGAACAACCCCTAGATCAAAATTGTTGGGTTACCAAAACGCTTCACATACTGGTTAATCAACCCGTTCACTTCCGACCACCTCAGGCCACGTCTACCCACCCACTGCACTTCCATAACATTTTCTGGAAAGCCCAGTTGCAGGCGAACCTCTGAGCCCAAAAAATATAGGCCGACGACCCAGAGCTGTTGTTTGGCGCCTGTAACAGATATGAAACAATTAATATACGGCTGCCATGGGTCTTACATAGCTCTGGTAATGTCTCGATTCCCACCTGCCAATTCTCCTCACCGCTTCTTCAGGTAGCCCCAAGCCTGCTGCTACTGTGGCAGCCCCGATACGGAATGAATATGTGCCCAACTTAGCCCTATCAAACCCGAGGCGCTGTAGATAGCCCTTCAGCACCAGAGAGAATTGGAAGCGGCAGAGGGCAAGGCCATTCTTGTGAATTAGCAGAGTGCCTGGGTAGTGTGGCCTTTGCCCGAGATATTTATCAATACACTCAACAGGGCAACACTCGGAACCCACTTTGTTTAATATAATTTCCCTTCCTATGCCCTCCTGATCCGTTTTTCCGAGCCAAATCACCACTTTCTTGGCATAGGCAGATATCTACCCGCTGTAAGCCCCGACATCATGCCTGCTAGCCGATACCAGTTCCTCTATTCGGAATGCTCCAAAAAAGGCTAGAGAAAAGGCAGTATGGAAAAACAGGGTTTTGAAGGGAGAGCTACACACGTCACCCAGTGTGGACCCAATACAGAGCAACAAAGCAAACGTGATGGGGCGCCTCTTGTCCCGTACTACTTCACCTTTGAACATACCACCAATCACGTGCTTAACCAGAAACACCTTTGTCAGATCCACCATCCTGGCCAGCTTAAACATGAAGGCCAGAGCCGCCACCTGCTGATCCACTGCAGCTTTGGAACACCCCTCGCTTTTACAGCTGAGTAAGTACCATAACAAGAGTCATCTTGTCCTCTGAGTCAGCACCGGCCACAAGTTCCACCAGATCTTGCCACTTCAACCAGACCTTCTTATAAGCATTCCCCATGGCTGTCGCTATAGATTGCCATACAAGAGCCGCTATTTCTGTGCTCCAGGGTCCCAAAGTTCTGTCGGGATGTTGCAGGCCTGTTGCTACGCTTCCAGCGCCAATCATTTGAAGCGCTCCTACTGGAAATGAGAAACGGTGACAACATTCCCAGTTTCACAGCCGGGAACATGCCTAGCCATAACCCACATGTTCAATCGAAGGCAAACCAAGTTCAGGGGCCTAATCAGACACACTACCGGTTTTGACACTGCTGTATTGCCGTTAATGGCATGCACCAATGACATTTTGTCAGTGAAGCAGACTTTATCTCTTGGCAAACTACATTCCATTTTTACTGAGTCAATCTGAATGCCCAGAAACTCCAAATTCCGACGCAATTGACTGAAACATTCCAAGCAGCAACTGACAGGTATTGTTCCCCGCTGGACCCACAAACAAAAAATCGTCCAGGTAATGTACCATGCTGGTAAAACCCGATTTCTCACACGTGACCCATTGCAAAAAAGTGCTGAATTGTGCAAGATATGGAGCACCCCATTGGTAACCAAAGGTCCACATAATGCCCATCCTCTAAATAAAACCCTAACAAGTGGTGGCTGTTTGTGTGGACCGGAAGAAGGCGAAACACTGACTCAATGTCAACCCTCGCAATCCACGCCCCCCTCCCGCCTGACAATTTACGTAGCAGCGTCGAAGGAGGCATATGATATGGATGACAACTCCCTGTCAATCCCTTTATTTACCGAAGCACCAGGGGGGTAGGGCAGGCAATGTATAAGGTGGAACTTCCCTGGCTCCTTTTTGGCACTACCCCCAGAGGTGAGATCCTAAGGTGAGACAATGGAGGTGACACGAATGGGCCTGCCATTTTGCCCAAGCCTACCTCCTTGTCTACTTTTTCCCTAACCACCCCCAGGTACTCCAATACCGATTTTAGGTTCGGTGGATGACCGCAGGCGAAACTTGTGTGACACAGGATCGTGAAGCCAATCCCGAAACCCCTCCCTCAGCTGCCGTGTCCTTCCCCTTTCGCTTACCGTAGCATTCTAGCCCTGGGAGCATTGCAGTTAGCAACACCGGCATCCTGCCTTTTTGCAACTTGTTTGCTGGACTTTCCGGTATCCTTTAGCTTGCTGCTATTTCTCAATGCATGCTCACCTCCACAGTTGGAGTAGGCGTGCCGAAATCTACAATTGGGCACCCATCTGCATACGCCTTCATTGTAGGCATAGCCAATCCATCTTCCGCTTGTCCCGGACGCTAGTGATCTTCTCCCGCTTGCCCCCCCCCCCCCCCCCAAAAAAAATGGGCGGCCCGGCCCTTATGGAAATCATAATGTTTAGCCAATATGCAGAGGCTTTTTCGTTCCATGTCATATTTGGCCTGGACGCCATGCATTGGCGGAAATCTTCATCATATTTCCACCATGTCTAGCGTTCAGAACCAGAACATGCACAACTGCAAGTGCATAACCTTCAGCTATGGGATCTGGACCGATCCCTAAATCTCCTGGGAAGGCAAGAAGAACTATCACTAGCCAGTCTGTGCCTGCATGCAGTGGGCTGGGGGGTGAGTCACTTTCGTCTACCAAGCCCCCGAAGCCCCTTAAGTCTCCCAGATCAAGTCCTTCTAAGGGTGGGCTGTCAACTGGTGCCGCTAATTTCCATGATGGCCTATGGGCTATGTCAACTAAGGGTTCAACTGCCCTTGGACGTGGCCGAGCTTGTGGGACCGTGACCACTTTCTGTCTTTTTTCTGCCAGACTGAAAGAGAGTGGACTGTACCTGGAAGTAGCTTTCCAGGTCCTCTCCGGGCGTGCTGCCCTTGGTACCTGGACCGCAACAACAGGGCTCACCACTTCCCTGTCCCTTAGCATCTCTTGCTCTATTTCCATGCTCCTTCAACGAAGTGCAGCTGTATCGGTGGCCCCCCGGTGGCAACTCCTGCCCTGTTGCTGGCCCCTTTAGACAGTAGCATTAGTTCCAGACGCCAAGGACTCATTCGCACACACAAAATCCCTAGGCGGGACCGCTGGGTTTTTGTCACCATTCCTACTTTTATTGTGACCCCTTCCACCCTTAATGTGAGTTTGAGGTTTGGAGGGTGTAGGAGTCTTGGAGAGAATTAACTGGCTTAGCGGTGGTCCTAAAGTAGCGGTATGGTCAATGTGACCTGCACCTCTCCCACCCATAAGCTCAGCTCCCCTGTTGCTTTGTGGTGATGGTTGCAAAATGACGAAACCATCCCCAACGGCCGCGGGCAGCGACCTCACCCTTTCCTCTGCGGGACTGCAAGATCTAGGCCCATGCTGCCTTGCAGTTCTGCCTGAGGAGCTAGCCTCTGCCAAATCCCCCAGGCCAATGGCTAACGAAGACTGTGCCTGAGGGACCACAGGGGAGGGGTTGACTCGCCTGCTGGAGCACCTAGACGGTCCTCCAGCCATTTTACTCTGTACCAAATCAGCGTACCAAATCAAGGAGACGTTCTAAATCACTGGCTTCACTTGCCTCCATAATAGCTGGTATCCCTGTCTCTGATAACAACAGCCCCCATGGAAAACACAAAAGGAAAGGGGGAGAAAAAAAGACACAAACAAACAAAACAACAAAGTAATAGAAGACGGGATGGGTTAATATAGCTGATGTAGAGATACTCGTTAACCCTTTATAGGAAGGACCCCAAAGAATCTATATGCCTAATACCATGATAGGAAATGCAAACACACACAAACACAAACAAACACACACAAACACACACAAACAACGAAGAACATAAAATGCTTGAGGTCCCGAGAAGCTGCTCCGTCTGCAACCGAACATCACACTGGATGATGCAGAGTGAGGGAAAATGGCGCAGAACATGCCAATGCCCACCCTCTTGTGTCACTACGGTGGCCCCAGTGCTGAAGGAAGCGTGCCCAGACTCCGCCAGGTCATAGGACACTCCCGGCAACCTAGGGAACCTGGGCCTCCTCTGTGTCCTCCATCATAATCACACATACAAAGACAGACACAGCATAATACTAAAATGTAAGACTATAGATACCAATAACAGGTTAGTATCAAGAGGCCATCTATTGTCAATTCTATCTAACTAGACCGAGATAATTCTCATTTTTGAATTCCTTACTGTATTTATACCTGCTGTGTCTGTTGGAAGTTAGTTCTGGAACTTTTCTATTATCTACCCAAATGCAGGTGCACCCCCTGCTTGCCCCTGCACGTGGCTGCCCACACCACTCCTTTAATATACAATCTGTTATCTGCCACTACCCTAACCATAACCATTACCCTAAACCCTACCCCTAAGAACAAAGTCAACAAAGTCTGCAGTGCAGGAAAGCGTGGCACTGTAGCCCATGCCCGAATGGAGGGCAGACAACAGGAAGGTCTTAAGATCCACATATCTACTACTGCTTTGGTAACATAGCAGTTTCTCAAATTACACATGAATCTTCTAAACTCCAACAAAAATCATGACTTCTTCATGGCATCTTTCTTTTTCCTTTTCCTTTTAAATTGTTTTTATTTCTTTTTTTTAGATATTTGAATCAAGTAATTCCCTGATATCTAGGGCCTCGTTCTATTAAGGGCCGTAGGAGACGCCTGGCTACAAGGGATGGCCGCAAGCTACAAATAAAGAAATGTAATTTCATGTTCAATCTTCGTGTTATTTCTATCATGCAAGTCTAGGAGACTTGGAGGTCAATCACCCTCCAAGCAGGTATGGGCTTGAATAACGAGTTATGGGCTTGGAGGTCATTGTAGCCCGTGGGACTTTGGACGGAAATTAATCCTAAAACCAAAGATTATAATTTGCCGATGTGCAAGCTTCTGAATGTTTTGCTATTAATCCCCTCATGTCCTCCATTGTGTTCCCCATCATTTACACTGCTGGATTGAATATATATTTGTTTCTACAATGCTTTGAGTTTGCGGCCCTCAACCTCTGAAACCGTGCAGGTTTTAACAACGATTTACTGGCTTCGAGGTCATTGAAGCCCGCAGAACTTGAGACGGAAAATAAACCTGAAATTAAATATTGGATTTGGGCGATGTACAAACTTGAGAGGGTGTTGCTATTAATCCTCATGTCCCCCATTATGTTGCCTATCATTTACAGTGCTGTCTTGAATTTATATTTGCATTTACAGTTTTCCGACTTTGCGACCTTGAAACACGATTTACGGGCGCGCGGGAAATGCTTGCGGCTGATTGCATAGTTTGCAGCTGGCCGTAAGGGGGACCTCCTTGTGGTGTCGTCCATTTGAATAGCAGTGTAGCAGTAGCGCTACACAGGGCCGTAAGTTGCCCGCAAGGAATCGCTATTTTGCAGCCATTTTACAGCCCTTAATAGAATGAGGCCCCTAGTCTCTTCCAAGAGCTAATCAACTACATTGGCATGTCCTGGGATGAGTGGCAAAACTACTCCTGGTTCAGCTAGTAACAAAAATACTGGGGCTTACAATAGAGTAGGGGTCCTCTACCACTGGCAGCAGCCTGGAATAAAAGGAATCTCTTAATTTATTAGGAGAGGAGGAACATAATCATTAGAAACTATGAGCCCTATTTTATTCCCCTATATCATAATTTACACAGTGCAAACTAAATCTCCCTAACTATTATATTCACCCATCTGAGAAACATTGCGAGAGAACTACTACAACTGATTACGACAAGACAAAGCCGCAAATAACAGCAAACTTTTCCATCGATTTTCTCACTGCCGAAATATTACGAGTGTCACCTACCCCAAAACCCTATTCAATTGAGACTGTATTGTGTCCTAGCCAATAATGGTAAACCTGTAAATAGGAGAAATCTAAGAATTTTACGAGTGCCACTTGTTTTAAAACCATTGCTGACAGCCGTAGCAGCAGTTAAATGACAGAATAGCACTCAAAAACAAAAAAGCATGGAAATTCATCTTAATTAGATGCTTAACATTCAAATATGTGTAATGAAATCATATAGTATTATGTCTGTGTCATCATACAACTTACAGGGTAACCCAGAGCCCAGTACTCAAGGGGTTAATACACATTAGGAAACCACATGGACTAGGAACAGATGCTCTGATGTATTGTCTATATAAACACAAATTTATGTATATACTATATATATATATATATATATATATATACATACACACAAACATCTTCCAATGTATTAAACGGAAAAAAAAAATATTTTATATATATATATATATATATATATATATAGTTGTCAGTGCAAGAACTTTGGTCACGTTTGCGGGGTTGTCACGCTACGCGAGCCTGTTTGTGACCCATAGAGCCGCAACTGCAAGCCTCACAAAGCGAGGTGAGCCATTGAATCACGCGGGACTTAGGCTTCAATGAGCACCAAAGGCGCTTATTGCACTGCGCGCCTCGCCAAGTGAGGCGAGCAGTTGAAGCACGCGGGACTTAGGCTGTGATGACGCTCATTCCTGGGGTGATGAGTGCCGCAGGCGCACAGACACGCGCGACTTAGCTGCAATGACTTAGTGACACCCGCATAATATGCCCGTATGACTTGGGACCCGAATCACGTAGATGGACTGCGGAGCTCGCAAAAATAAGACTTTAACGGTTGAACTACCTACTGAATGGAAAAGGTCTGCAAAAACACACAAATATGCCTCAAATTAACTTACACACTCACACACAGAACAGGGGGAGAGGCAGGAAGCCTGTGAGTGAGGTTGGAAGTTAATATGAGCCAGAATTTGCAAAGCGAGAAAAAAAATGGCTGTCGAAAAAACATAAACAAACCGAAAATGAGGCCCAAGGAAGTAAAACGAGACAGAAGGACGTAAATACGAGCCCAAAGCACTAAGACTTAACGCAATCCAGTAACACTTAATACAAGCCAGTAACATTTAACTCAAGCCACTAAGACTTCACCCAAGTCAGTAACACTTAACCCAAGCCACTAACTCTTAACTCAAGGTAGTACATGGGGAAGAGCAGAAGGCGCTCATTGCAAGCCACGCAATGAACGCCAAAGGGTCTCAGAGGGCCCATATCCTCACATTGTGTGGCAAACAGCATTGACAGGCTTACAATATTACTCCCGTATTTTTTGACGGGCAAGTAGCTAGTATATAAATAGTCTTTTGATTATTCTTACTCATTATAATAATCATGACGTTCTGATTTTCTATTGGTTCCTACAGCTGCATCTAATCTATAATTTAAAAATAACAATGAAGCCATACATTTCAATGCAATGAGCATGTGCTACTTAAGTTACAAGTACATGTATAATGTAGTACAGAAATCTATTTAAAAGGGTACTGTTTTCCTTTTGTATTGGCATTTTTGTACACACAAATGATAGTGATAAAAATAGAGATTTGTTTTTTTAAACGGCCAGAGCTCATTTAGTTATATCATTTAGATGGAGCAATTTCTAGATTATATATGTTTATCTATTAAAGAGACACTGTAAAGTGGGCACATTTTTTTAATAATTGTAAAATCCCATGTTAATAAAAGCATTTGAATAACATTTAGTTAAATTTCAGTGTAAATGCTTATGCTTTGTAAGTATTTTTCTGCTGTACTGTACGTATCCATGTTTGCTCTTTTACTTCCTCTATCTCAGAACAAGGTTAAAGGCTGTTTGCTCTTATTCTGTGAAGTGTCCTTATCCTAAAGTAAATATTGTATAAGGCAGTCTGGAGATGAAGGGAATACGTTTTGGGTCGGTAAAGATAAGTAATGAGTTACACAATCCAAATCTGCAAAATAAGCACTTTACTTTATTTGGTGTATGGTACTGCAGACATACTACCTTTATCTACTGGCACCACTACTGAATGATCTATTCCCAGTACCTGCCCTAGTACTGAATGGGTCAAAACATTCATAGTATGGTCTCTCCCTACAACTGCCATGTGTTATTGCTAGCTCCTAGTATTGATTGAGTCAATGCTATCACTTTGGGAGCCTCGTATTAGATGACATGCAACAATTGGTCTCTCTAATAGGTCAGTACTGTACTGACTGGACCCCTCCATTAGTTGCCACATGTTACTGAGATCTGTCAGGTAATAAATGGGTCAGTGCTCTTACATCTGATGGACAGCAGCTCAGAGCTGAATGCTACATGAATGTACTGGCAAATTACAAAATACCCCAAGATAGCAAGGTGCTTTTAACTCTTTGTTAGTTGCCATGGAAACCAAAAAGCCTCATTGGCTGGTAATAGTCGAAAGGATCAAGTATCTAAAGCACAGACGCACTCAGCAATGTGTCAGCGGGCTCAAGAGGCTCTTCACAAGGATATATTAATCAACAAGATGATTAGATATGGACAGCCAATTGGCTGACCCATAATGTATTACCACCAATTGAGATCTCAAACCTGCATGGAAATGGTTAATTCATTATGAACCTTTCAGCTGTGTTCAGCTTATTGATGGTTAACCAGTTACCGAAAAATCAGATATCTGAAAAAATCAACATACGTAAAAAAATATTAATTTACTTTATCAAGAGCTCTCTAATTTGATGGGGCTTCTTACATATTTTAAAACTTGATTGCTTTTTGAATGCATTTTAAAGCCCTTTAAAGCACTTTACAAATAAATAATGAAAATTATTGTATGTACAATTAGCAATCGTATATTAGCTGAACAGTACTATAAATAACAAAAAATGCTAGGACAGCAAATGTGCTAGAAAATCACATGTTTATTAACATTAACATTAATATCTATGATAATAGTAAATATAAATATTTCAATTAAAAGTAGGGTAACAAGCTATCAATATTAGCAGCTATAAGGTAAAAGCATTTTTTTATTTTTTTTTAATCTTACTTTTAGCAGATCGTGCTAGTGTATAGGGCTGACATGCCTGTAATTCTTTCTGTCCCATATATGATAGAGGGCAGATGCATGGAAAGCAGGATTTTTTACTTTATAGTAGGACTGTCTGCTTCTGAGCATGTGCAAAGGAAATTGAAGTATCCAATGCTGAAAGCTAAATTCACTCTCCGATTAAGGTATATATCCCCAAAACCTGAATAGAAACAAAATGCAAAGAATGCCCGCTTACGCTCAAGACCAGCGAGCAGTACTCTAAAGGTCCAGATGCTCCCCCTAAAAACACTCCAACCATAACCAAAACTAACCCCAGGAACAAGCCTAAACACAAGAACAGCACTAATTCTAACCTCAAGCCTATGTTTTTGATCCTTCACTCAACTCTAAACCAATCCTAATCTAATCACAACCCAATCTTTAACATCAACAATGACAAAAACACCAAATCTAACCCTAATATTAACCCTAATCCAAATCCAACTCTTTGCCCAACCTTATCTAAAAAATACTAAACATAAATGGACAACATTCAAATCCTTACTAAATATACATACTTATCACCATATACCAAGTGGGAATAAAAGTAAAAGGAGTAAATCCCATCCAATGTGGCTTAACAATGATTTAAAGATCAAACAAAAACAGGCATTTCAATTATACAAACAAGAAAGAGACTGCTTTACGTGAGTACAAGGAAATCATCAAGGCAGCAAAAGCGCGATTAGACTGGCTAAAATAGAAAATGAAAAAGAAATTGCAAAAGAGAGTAAGACTAACCCTAAAATATTTATTAAGTATATTAATGGGGAGAAGGTGAGGAAGGAAGCTATAGGAACATTAGAATGTGAAACAGCCTGTCTGATAATTAGTGACCAGCATAAGGCAGATGAGCTAAATAGGTTCTTTTCTTCGGTATACACAAGGGAGGTACCAGTGGTTGGGACACTGCAACATAATGGGCTACACTACCTTCACCAAATAACTGGTTAACGCAGGAAGAAATCCAAAAGAGGTTGGAAAAAATAAATGTTAATAAAGCCCCGGGTCCTGATGGAATACACCAAAGGGTACTGAGGGAACTGGGTTCTGTAATAGCCAAACCATTATATTTAATTTTTCAAGATTCACTCAACACAGGGTCTCTACCAGTTGACTGGAGAAAAGCAGAGGTGATACCTATATTTAAAAAGGGAGCAAGAGCAAATCCGGTGAATTATAGACCAGTGAGCCTCACTTCTGTAGTGGGGAAGCTTTTAGAAGGGTTAATAAGGGATAATATACAAGAATATATCTATTTGAACAGTATTATAAGTAGGAGTCAACATGGATTTATGAGGGATAGGTCATGTCAAACAAATCTAATTAGTTTCTATGAGGAGGTTAGTAGGAACTTGGACCAAGGCAACTCAGTGGATCTAGTCTATTTGGATTTTGCAAAGGCTTTTGATACAGTGACACATGGGAGACTATTGTGCAAACTAAGGGATACAGGAATTGCAGTAAATATCTGCTCATGGATTGAGAGCTGGCTAAAAGACAGGAAGCAAAGGGTTTTTGTAAATGAAACATACTCCGACTGGACTAATATGGTAAGTGGGGTTCCTCAGGGTTCAGTATTAGGTCCTCTCCTTTTTAATATATTTATTAATGACTTAGAGGCGGGACTGGAAAGTAGTGTCTCCATTTTCGCTGATGACACAGAGTTGTGCAAGGTAATTTAATCAGATAATGATGTGCTTTCCCTTCAAAGGGATTTACATAAAATTGAGGAATGGGCATCTAAATGGCAGATGAGATTTAATATGAATAATTGTAAAGTTATGCATCTGGGAAGGAAAAATAGCCATGCAATTTAAAATCTTATTGGAGCAAATATAGGGGTATCAGATATTGAAAGGGATTTGGGAGTACTTGTGGACAACCACCTAGGTAACAGTGCTCAATGCCAAGCAGCAGCTGCAAAGGCAAGTAAAATATTATCATGTATTAGGAAGGGTATAGAAGCAAGGGAAGCAAATATAATTCTGCCACTATACAAATTTTTTCTACGCCCTCATTTGGAATATGGAGTACAATTGTGGGCACCACTTCATAAAAATAACATTTTAGAGCTGGAAAAGGTAAGGGTGATTAATATGTGGAATTCTCTACCAGAGGAGGTGGTGATAGCGGATTCGATAGATAACTTTAAAAGCAGACTGGATTTATTTCTAATTAAGAAGGGAATTCAGGGTTATCCTGGATAATTAGAGAGAGAGTATTGATCCAGAGAGAAATCCAATCGCCAGTATCTGGGGTCAGGAAGGATTTTTTTTTCTTTTAGGACGATTGGCTAAGTTTGACTTGGGTTTTTTTTCTGTTTGCCTTCCTCTGGATTAATTAATAATTAAAAATAAATAAATAGTTAATTAACAACTAATTAACAATTAACAACTAATTAATTAATAATGAATCCTCATATTGCAGATCAGAGGAGATCTTAAAAGGTTGAACTTGATGGACTAAAAGTCTTTTTTCAACCTTAATTACTATGTAACTAGATAACTATCTCTAACCCCTACTCCAAATAAAACCCTAATCCCAAAAACAATGCTAATTCCAAATCCACAACCATACTCATGATTCTTTTATCCTTAACCCATCTCAAACCCTTCTCCAAACAAATCCCAACCATAAACCCAAAACTGAACTCTAACTTCAACCCCACCTTTTGTTCATAAAATGACTTCTAACACATAATCTCTAAACATGACCAATAACTACAACCCAAATTCAAACCGTATGCCTAGCCAATAACATCTAATCATTGCAAAAAAAACTAAAAACTAATTACATTAAAAGACCACTGTATATTGGCAAAATCTTCATATAATTGGGAAATATGTAACAAACAACAACAATTAATATTTCAGATAATAGTATTATAGGAGGAGATATAGAAAGGTTGAACTCAATGGACTAAAAGTCTTTTTTTAACCTGAATTACTATGTTAATATTTAACATTAACAGAGAAAATCTTCATTTTAGCCAATTCTGCTAGTGCCTGTAAGCTGTCATGATAGTTACTAAAGGGCTGATAAAGAGCAGGGCAAGCAAGGCTTGCAAGAGGGTGGGATGTGGTGTTCTATGCGGAAATCATACCTGAAACCATCAATCAGTCAACAATCCCCCCACCTTCCTTCTTCCTCTCTTGAATAGATTATGAAAATTAGCAAAACACATTCACTATATTTTCCAGGCCAGTAGGAAGTCTGGAAGACATAGCATCTGTCATGGACATGTAGTGTCTACTATAATAAATATTTTGGCTAAAAATGATTTTATGGTCACAGCTGCCAGTGTTGTTACTGTTGTTACAAGCTTCATTAACATCTGAAGATTTCCAAATCTACAGTAGTCCTTGAAAACTAAATTTTGATCTAACTACAAACTCTAATCTGAAATACACTAGCCCTTACATAAATCATTAAAAATAACTGACAGTATCCCATCACTAACCAATATTTTCATTTATCTTTTGCCTAATGTACAAATTTTGTTAAATCTATTAAATGAATATTTATGACACATGAATCAGCTAACAACATTATCTGCTATGTAAACCATGAGTATAAAAGCATTTATAGAGATAAGCCTAATGTCTGAAAAATGTGCTTGTGTATAAAAGCCCAATTTGATCTGTCTTTAGCATTTCATTATAGCTTGGAGCCTAAGTGGGATGTCTGAATTATCTACCATTGAATGGAGGGTTGGGGTAGAGGGAGAGGGAATGGGAATTTGTTATGTAATTAGTGTTTTCAGTGTCATGTGCCGCATTCCCTTGCACATGCTCAGATGTAGGCTGTTTGCAATGTAAATTACAACTCCTCCTATAAAAAGGTAACTACCCATCTCACACACAACCACACAAAATACTATGGACATTTCCATTAACCAGCTAGGGTACCATTTTTTCTTAATTAATAAATAGCTTTATAAGTTTTCAAAGCCAAATTATGTTCTTTTATTGAAATGTTTCGAACATATACATTTTCAATGTTCTTTTTTACTAAAACATTAAACAAAGCAACGCTTATATAAATGGTTACATGTAACTGACTCATGCATTTCTATTTTGCATAATAAACAAGTAACTTAAAGGGATATGCAAGTGAGCTGGATTATGAATGCATCTGATAGAGGAGAATTAGTAGTGTATGAAAACATTTTTTTTTTGCATGAAAAGATCCCAAAATAAATATTAATTTGCTTACCTTGAAGTTAGCAAAATGTCCTATGTTTTTTGGCATTCGCATTTTATCGTGTACACCCCTAGAAAACTCCACCTCAATTAGCATAGCATTCAAATTCAGAATCACCATAATACATTGCATCATTCTTCACCTCAGTGGCTTCTGGCGTGCTCAGTCCAAGAACTGCAACAGTTACTTCCTGTGCTCTGTACCAGAAAGGTCAACATTTGTATCTTGTATTTCCTTTGGTTACACTGCTGTATTTCCTGTGTGTACCCTGCTTATGTAAGCATCCCGTGGGTGTGAACCACTGGATTTCACTTTTGTGCAAATAACTTTGTAAGGAAACTGAACTTTTCTATATAACACATGTTTTCATACACTACCAATTCTCCTCTATCAGATGCATTCATAACTCAGCTCACTTGCATATACCTTAAAAGTAAATTTGTTATCTAGCTGTGTTACGCAGTTGCACCACTCTTCTGTTCTTAGAATGGTGAGAACCAAAGGAAAGTCCAGACAATTAAGATATATGCATGTCCTAAAAATAAAAATACCAGAGCCAAATGTATTAGCCAGGGATTCCCAAACATACTCATATCCCAATCTCCAATGTTATCTACACGCATAATAGTGAAATATCTTAATTTGTTTTACCTTAAGAAATGAGTATGTTTCATAGACTTAGTAATAATAGCTCCTCCTTTCACCGCTAAGAGCTCTGTTCCTTCCTTCCCTGATGACAGGCATCTTAGCGTATAATAGAAATGTTTGTGAGTATGGGGCCCCCCTTCTTGGCCAGGCGCCTCACATAAGTATCCCCTCTCTCCCCTCTTAATTGCCCTGAGGACCACTTTATATTGTGAAAAACTCTTTGTGAAGCATAAAAACACTTTTAGACAAATGTTTTCAATAATTTATTTGCATATGCAAAGCTTCCTTCATGTTTTGAGTACTCAATAAGAGCTGTGAGGACATGTTTTATCCAATGACGTTAAGGGGGTAGGATACTTAAATCATTGGATCATTTGGAATTTAACATATACCCACATTCCCTCACCTGACCAGAAACAGGCATCTAACTGCACATATAATAGTGAAATGTCTTAATTTGTTTCCCTTAATAAATTAGAATATTTCATAGACTTATTCAAATGCGATTTGGCCAATTGAATATGGCTCTATATAAGCACATAGCATATTTTTTTAACAGAAGTTTTTAGTTAGTGCACTTCTATCCAAAAGCAAGGTCTTTACTAAGTAAAAACTTCTCTAAAAAAATATGCTATGTGCTTATATAGAGCCCTATTTAATTGGCCAAATCGCATTTGAATGAGGCCCTTGGTAATTATAGCTCATTCTTGCATCACTTCCAGCATATAATAGAAATGACTGTAAGCATGTGGCTCCCTTCCAGGACATGCCCTCACATGACTATACCCTCTCTCCCCTCTTAATGGCCAGGAAGACCACTTTATATTGAGAAAAACATTGCACTTTGTGAAGTATGTAAGAAATTAACAAGAAATGAACAGCCATGAGCATAAAACACAATTTTATTTGCCTATGCAATACTTCCATTTTGTCTTTTTTTCTTTCAAATAATAGTTTATTCCATTAAATAAGGATATACAGTGCCTTGCAAAAGTATTCACCCCCTTGGCATTTTTCGTGTTTTGTTGCCTCACAACCTGGAACTAACATGGATGGTTTGAGGATTTGCATCATTTAATTTACAGAACATGCCCACAACTTTGAAGATGTTTTTTTTTATTGTGAAGCAAACAACAAATAGGACAAAATAACAGAAAAAGTTAATGTGCATAACTATTCACCCCCCTAAAGTCAATACTTTGTAGAGCCACCTTTTGTGGCAATCACAGCTCCAAGTCACTTTGGATAAGTCTCTATGAGCTTCTTACCACTGGGATTTTTGCCCATTCCTCCTTGAAAACTGCTCCAGCTCCTTCAAGTTGGATGGTTTGCGCTTGTGAACAGCAATCTTTAAGTCTGACCACAGATTTTCTATTGGATTGAGGTCTGGCCTGTGACTCGGCCATTCCAACACATTTACATGTTTCCCCTTAAACCCCCCAAGTGTTGCTTTAGCAGTGTGTTTGGGGTCATTGTCCTGCTGGAAGGTGAACCTCCGTCCTAGCCTCAAATCACGCACAGAGTGGTACAGGTTTTGCTCAAGAATATCCCTGTATTTAGCACCATCCATATTTCCCTCAACTCAGACCAGTTTCCCAGTCCCGGCTGCTGAAAAACATCCCCACAGCATGATGCTGCCACCACCATGTTTCACTGTGGGGATGGTGTTCTTTGGGTGATGTGATGTGTTGGCTTTGTGCCAGACATAGCATTTTATTTGATGGCCGAAAAGTTCAATTTTAGTCTCATCAGACCAGAGCACCTTCCTCCATACATTTTGGGTGTCTCCCACATGCATTTGCTGAAAGTAATGGCTTTCTTCTGGTTACTCTGCCATAAAGCCCAACTCTATGGAGCGTACGGCTTATTGGCGTCCTATGTACAGATACTCCAGTCTCTGCTGTGGAACTCTGCAGCTCCTCCAGGGTTACCTTAGGTCACTGATCTGCCTCTCTGATTAATGCCCTCCTTGCCCGGTCCATGAGTTTTGGTGGGCGGCCGTCTCTTGGCAAGTTTGCTGTTGTGCCATGTTCTTTCCATTTGGTTATGATAGATTTGATGGTGCTCCTGGGGGTCATTTAGGTTTTTTTTATAACCTAACCCTGACTTGTACTTCTCAACAACATTGTCCCTTACTTGTTTGGAGAGTTCCTTGGTCTTCATGGCAGTGTTTGGTTAGTGGTGCCTCTTGCTTAGGTGTTGCAGCCTCTGGGGCCTTTCAAAACAGGTGTGTATATGTAATGACAGATTATGTGACACTTAGATTGCACACAGGTGGACATCATTTCACTAATTATGTGACTTCTGAAGGTAATTGGTTGCACCGGAGCTTTTTATGGGCTTCATAACAAAGGGGATGAATACATACGCACATGCCAATTTTCTGTTTTCTATTTCTAAAAAATGGTTTTATGTATATATTTTTCTCATTTCACTTCGCCAACTTAGACTATTGTGTTCTGATCCATCACATACAATTCAGATTAACAAAACATTGAACTTAAGGCTGTAATGTAACAAAATAGGTAAAAAGTCACAGGGGGTGAATACTTTTGCAAGGCACTGCAAGCATATACATGAGGGTTCAAATGTATATTTTTGTACTATGTAAAGGTCACTCCCGGTCTGATTTACACCCCACTAAAATGCCAACCCTAAAACGCATTCCAGATCCCAAATGCAAGTAGCAGATATTATAGAGATCTTTTACAGTTTGATATTAACTGAAATTACAACAAATCCACAGTGCAGTGATAGTACATATAAGGTGCATACAAGAAATAAAAAGCAATGGATATATGGCATTTTCCTTGCATTTACTCCATGATAGCTTTGAGCCTGAGGACATGATTTACCTAGCGGAGGTAAGAGGGAGGGTACCTCTTTAATACACCAGAAACAGGAACTTGCATCGATAAATGCAAGGTCTGGCATGCAAAAATTTAAACACACACAACCTTCACCAAGGTATCATAGATGCCTCCAGGGTCCAGTAGCAGAATAACATTATTTTGCTAATTAATATCTAACTCAATGATATTTTTTGTTATTATTATTTTTAATTATAAAGCAGATCTTTTCTGAGGCATCAGTTTTTATGATCATGCCAAAATGCTGAACACATACTTTTTATGTGCATGATAGAAATTGCGCGTGTCCATGTCCGTATAAAAGGGTGCAGTGAGTATCTGAAGGCTCTGTCTCTCATGATGCAGTCAGTTGCCTCTTATCATTCTGTGATTGAAGTGTATGAGTGAAATCATTAGCTGTAATCATCCGGAAATTGGAAGTCTAATATCTGGTTAATGTCAACGTCCAGTTGGTGTTTATTGATTGTTTATTTTTAGCCGGATGTTACTCTGATAAAGACAATATCCTGAAAGGACAGAAATGTCACCTGCGCTCAGAGCTCAGTCTTCGGTTAAAGAACCACTATCGTCTGATTTTTTTCTATATTATATTTTAAACTAGCGACTTGCCCTTCAAAAAATGACAAGCATAAAATTGTAAGCCAGGCAATGCTGGTTGGCACACAATGTTAAGCTTTTTATACTCTAAGGACCTTCGGCGCTCATTGCGAGCCTCTCCTCGCGTGTCCTTTGGCTCCTCTTTCTATTTTTTGAAATACTAATTAATGAATGAATTGAATAATAAATTAATACAGTTTACCTTTTTCTAATTAATATACGTAATAATCAATAGCCTGAAGAGGTAACAATCTCTTTTTATTGTCCCGCAGCATATAATGTCCAGTTGGACTGTTGCTGCCCTGAGGAGATAGTTTTATGAATGTCCCAACTGTGCATTAGAAATATGCTGTGTGCGTGAGGGCAAACCGTTGGTTTATTTGTGTAAAGCGCTACTGTAGATGCGTAATGTTGTTAGTTGCAAGTTAGGGTTGTAAAATTGCGTCGTTTGTCTATGTGCTACGCTGTTCGCGAGCATTTGCCGTCCTTTGTAATAGTGTATTTTGTACCTCGTACGTTCCTGGGTGACAGTGATACGCAGTGTTTTGCGTTGTCCAGGGTCATGTAGCCTCGTTTTCATTTTGTTTAGCCGACATTTTTTTCTCAGACGATTTTCAGTGCCGAAACTTGGCAAAATCTAATTAAATTCACGTTCCACCTCACTCCCAGACAATGCGACAATGGGTAAAATATTTTTTACTGGAGTGTTCCATTTTCTCTCAAGGTGATTCTCCTGATACTTTCTCAGGAAGGAGTATCTCTGTGAAGAAATTAGAATTCCATTAGAAGTTTTGAAAGCACTGGTAGTTTTAGATGCCAGTTTGCCATGTGCATATATAAGTTTCCTCTACATCGAAAGCCTTAGGAAATTGATCAGCAGAAATCAACATGGTAGATCCTGCCACAGAATGATTGCACATAAAGGGTGATAATTTGGTGCCTATATTGTTTTTTTACATTCTAAATACATGTTGCTATTTTTCGATCGTTGTTTCTTAAAACAATATTATAAAATTAGAATAACAGCGGTCCTTATTAGCTTCTCTCTCACACCCCACAATAGTGCGACTGCGGAGGGATGTCTTTCTGCTACTCCCTCCTTCTCCTGGCCGGCGCGGAGGCAGGCACGCCGAGTCTGACGCAGCGCTGCGTGACCCGGCGGAGCCTGGGCGCTACGGATTGGCTGGGAGGAGGAGGAGGGACTTAAGCCCGTTTCGCAGGCTTCCTCCTCACTCCGCGCCGGCCATTGATCTGATCTGAGGTCTGCACGCTGCGCTCTCTGCAAATTAGGGTAATTAAAGTAAAATAAGGGGGCCTCAGTATATAAGTGGTCCCCGATCCCTCTCCTACCTACCCTCCCCCCTTTTAAGTTGCCCTGGGCACTCTTAGTAGCCCCCCCCTCTCCCTCCCCCTGTCACTTGGTCCAGTTAATAGGGCCCCAGGCACTTATCATTGCCTTTCATTCCCCACAGCAGCATTCCCTGCTCTATAGGTCCCAGGGGAGTGTGTCACATTATTCTCAAGTGGGTGGCAGCTTATTATGGACCCTGGGGAGTTAGAGGCCTTACTGACCATGGTCAGAACTAGGGCATTGAGTCATGGGGTTAGGTGGGTCCAGGACAGACTCAGGCCCTCTAGGGGGGGACTCAGGCCCTCTAGGGGGGGGGACTCAGGCACTCGAGGGGGGGAGGCTGACGCCACTGAGGCACAGGCCCGGTCTGCAGTGACCAGGAGCCTTGGCCAGGTGGACAGGCCTCATAGCCTAGATAGCCTGGCGGAGCAGCGTGCTACCTCTGAGCGGAGCAATAGGGCTAGGAGCAGCGGGGAGGGCACAGATATGGTTCTGGAGAGTCAAGAGCTTATCTCCCCCCCCCCCACCGCAGAGAGCGTGGTGCCAGCGGGAAGCGAGGGCCTAGACATCCGGCCACCACCCAGTGTCTTGTCCCATGGCCCACAGCAGAACCAAGGTTCAGGCGACACCCCTAATCAGCCTCGAGGCTCCAAGGGGAACAGAAAAAGTACAAGGAGCTCTAAAAAAGCTCCTACAGGTTCTCACCGGTTGGCCCCTGCGGTCCCCACTGCCGCACCCACTGCCAGTGCTGCAGGTGTTTTGCAGGGACGACGCAATGCCAAAGGAGAGGCCGAGAAGAGAAAAGAGATCACCAGAGGAAGAAAAGACCAGGTGATCGAAGAGATGGCCGCAGTCGACAGTCCGGTGGTCATTGACGAGGTTCCAGGAGCGGCCAAGGTAGCACGGCAGACGCGCCCCACCAGGGCCCGGAAGTCAGCGAACAGGTACAGTCCCTTGATTTTCTACTCGACACCAGACAAGAGACGGAAATCCCCTGACAAGAGAGCTAGGCCACAGCGCACTTCATCCATCCCTGACATCATTGCGGATACAGGGACGCCTATAGTGACCCAGGGGCAGGACAAGGGTATGGATAGCATCGACCGCCATAGGTCGCTGAGCCGGAGGGAATCGTTACGCCATAGCATGGCCTCAGAGTGCTCCTTCTGGGGGAGTTGTCAAAGTGGCGCAGTGAGATTGTGCCCCATAACCAGGAGGTTGATAGATCAAAAAGGTCCCCTGCTACATTTGGGAAACAGACCGTGCGGTCACTAGCGAGGGATAGACGCAGGAGTTCTAGTGATTGTTCCTCACGCTTTCCCAGAGCCAGAGGCAGATCCAGGTTTCGGAGCAGATGGTCTTGCGCCTACAGCTGTGATAGCACAAGGTGAAAGGAGTCCTCGGCGGTCGAGACACGCAGGTACGCCCGCTCGTCCAGAGCACAAAGGCTCCCCCAGGGCATCTCAATTTCTAACAACCCTGAGATACCTTATAGAAGCGTACAACATGGCCGTCTCAGACGGGGAAGTCGGGGCATGGGTGGGGCTCCTCCCGCAAGGTCACACCGTGCGGGGCTCACCAACCCCACAACACCCCCGAGTGTAGCAGTACACGCCAGAGGAGTGGAACAGGAGAGGCGTACGGGTCTCGGCTGAGAGGCCATTCATCGTCTGCGCGCAAGAGAATTTGGCATTCGGCCTTGGACGTCAAAAAAATAATTTGGCAACGGGAATACATAGAGATATTCGAGGACATTTGACAACTGGCTACAGGCCTTTGCTATCATGGCCTGTGTCATGGGAGAAAGACACCCAGAACAACGCTTAGGGCGATCTGTGTATCTGGAGGAAATCAGGAACGCATACTGGACGTGTAGGGGAATTAGTTGGTGGCGATATGATAAGGAATTACGGCAGTACAAGTCCTCCCGACCGGAGATGGTGTGGAGTGGTAAGGCGGTGGCCTCTTGGCTGAACATAATGACAACAATGGGGACAGTGCCGCCCTTTCACAGGAACTCAGGCGGGGCTAGGGGCCCTGTCGCCGCGGGGACATCTGGTTGAGGGGTCAGACACTCATTCAGCGAGGGCAGCTGCAGGTGGGCACAAAATCTGCCGTTTCAAGCGCGTCTGTGTGAGTTGCGGAGGGGAGACGGATCCCCATATGGTTGGGTGCAATGCTGCCGCGGCTAGAATGCTTCGGAAGGTTGCTGGCTAAAACTGGGGCTACGCGAAGGTTTCCGGGAAGATTCTGTGCACTCTCGCACTGTCTGAGTCGCGTCTCCAGAACTTGAAGTCGGTGAAGGAGTTTCCTAGGGTGGCGTCCGAAAACATCCGGGCTGAGCTAGAACTGGGCAGGATGGCAAGGCCCTTTCCCTCCATTCTTTTCCAGGGTTTGGTCATTCCCCCTCTAGGCAGAGGGCCGAAGAAGGAAACAGGAAAATTCCGCCTCGTCCAGCATTTATCCTATCCTCCGTGTGGCTCGGTTAATGACGGCGACAAACAGTATTCGTCAGTGTCTGATGTCCCTTTTAATCGGGCCACTGGTTTTTGTCAGGTGGCAGGCGTTGGGACCAAGATGGCGAAAGTGGCTATCGAATCTGCGTTTTGTTTCTCCGGTGCATCCTCAGAGTCATCGGTACCTTGGCTGTTTCGCTGCGGCGGCTACAATCCACCTTGAGAAAACTGAGTTTCGCGTGTAGGATCATTAAAAAGGGCCGAATATTCAGCAGAAGAATGTCGTTGGCTACGGCCGGAATGTCACAGCCGCATCATTTTATAAAAGTGTCTGGGGCTATGAAGGGGGATGCATGAGAATGGACGGCATTTCTACAGAACTTTGATGGGAGCATCCCGACTCAACCGAGCAGGGTGAAGACCGGTCAGCTCGACCTTTATGCTGGATCCAAGGCAGTCGGAATGGGAGCCTCTTTTGGAGGCGCGTGGTTCGCAGCACCATGGCATCCATCATGGGTGCGGGGAAGGCTTAGGGACGATGCTACGGTTCTGGAGCTGTTGGACATCACTGCGGTGGTTCATCCGTGGCGCAGGGGCTTCTGGAGCCGTCACGTGTTTTTTCAATCATACATCCCGAACGCGGTCCGGGTTGTTAATAGCTTGACGGCAGCGTCTGGGTCGTTGAGACAGCTCATACGGCATTTGTTTCTTCTTGCATGTAGGGAACGCCTGGGGACGGCTGAGAGTGGTCCCGGCCTTAATGTTTGGGTGGTGGACGCCCTTTCTCGGTTGCAAGGAACCCAGTACGAACACTGGTGACAGTGGCGAAGGATCACGGAGAGGACATACCTTCAGAAATCCGGGAGCTTGGAGTGGTAAGGTAGCGGGTTACGTCAGACGGCAGTAGTGCCGATGGCGTGGGTGGCCTACAGGAAGTGAAGTAGCCGGTGGCGCGGGTTTGGAAGAGCAGGCCTTAGGAATTCTGCTATGGTTCTTGGTCCGGAGCGCAGAGAGAGGTGATTCCAGGGTGACCGTGGCCAGGCAGTGGGCAGCCCTGACAGTGAAGGTCAGGTTGGCACGGCAGAAGGACTTAACAAAGGAGTTGTGGTTTGCCAAAAGGGCAAAGGCATGTTCAAAGGGGAGTGCCGGGTGGACAGGAGGTGCCCGATCACTCTCTCTCTGCCGTTACGCCTTGGGTAGGCGTTGGGTGGGCTATGCAGGGACTCCTCCGAATCCCTGCTTTTCCGGACGGCCTTTTCCCTAGTGTTATTCGGGGCTTTCAGGATTGGGAAACTGGTCTTGGAAAGCAGGCACGGTTCGGGGGGGCTGCTGACAAAGGACATCTGTCTGGAAGGTGACAGATTGTTGGTATGGCTAAGGAGGTCAAAAAACGGTTCAGGCCGGAAAAGGAAAGGAAGTGGTCATGTACAAAGCTGGAACGGAGTGTTGCCTCCCGGCGAGTGGGAGGTTGTACTTGGAGAAAAGGCTGTAAGGGCCAGGCCACTGCTATTGCATGCCAACGGCCAGGCCTTGTCAAGGTTTAAATTCGAAAGGATGTTGAAGAAGTCCTTACGGCAGTTAGGCCTGGACCCGGTGGACGTCGGCTCCCATTCGTTTGGATCAGGGCCGCTACAGAGGCGGCAAGGCTAGGTCTGCCTGAGAGCATGGTTGAATAGATTGGGAGATGGGAGTCGCAATGTTTTGGGCCCTGCATATGGCCAAAAAGGGTTATCTAATTGGATTTTGTTTGGTGTTGCAGAACTTCAACAGCTGTGGAGCGTCGGCCATTCCTACTTGTATTGGGCTCACCGGCTAGCCCCAGTCACTGGAGAAAATGTCCAACTGGGCTTCCGGGAGACGAGCATGCAGGTACGAGGGCTGGGGGTTCTGCGGCTGGAGATAGACACAAGAGAATGGCCTGTTGGAGAGCAATGCTCAGCATCACGGTAACCCACACAATTTAATTATGCACGTTGGAGGCAATGTTTTGGGAGAGATACTTATGGGGATAATGTTAAAAGATATGAAGAGGATGTGGAGTTCTGGCTAGAGCAGTTACCAGGCCAGTTCATAGTATTGTCCGAGATGATCAAAAGATCATGGCGGAATGCAAGGGATTCAGTTTCGGTGGATAGAGCAAGGCAAAAGATAAGCAGGCAGATGACTAGTTGTGAAGGGAACTGGGGTTTCATTACCATTAGGCATCAAGAATTAGAAGGCGCAGACGCAGATAAATTCTTTCGCCTCGATAAGGTTCATTTAACAGAGATAAGTGGAACTGTTTACTCTGGAGTTTAAGGATGGGGCTAGGCGGGCCTTAGCTTTATTGAGAGAGCAAGAGGGGGGGGGGATCACAGCCTCAGGAGGTATCCATCGCCTGTTCTGTGGCGGGAGGTGAGGCACCCAGCCCACGGGCTTAAGTGGGCGTTGCCCTGCCTCATGGGCGTGCTTAGGAAAGCACTGGGAGGCTCTGGGCACGGGCCCAGGGACTGAGGTTACTGACCGGGTCGGGCTCCTCCTCCGGGATGTTATTTGAGCTGTGATTTAACAATGTTAATTATGTTAATTGGTTATTGGTTTATGGTTGCTTTAATAAAGCTGTGGCCCGTAATTTTCCCAAGATATATACTGTTTCAGTGTGTTTATTTATTCTCAAGCCCATTGGATCTTGCCAGGGTCATGCTCTTCCAACTTTCTGTTATCTTCTTTCTCCCTCACCTTCTTCCTCACTGCCCTTTCGACACTCTTTCATCCTTTCTGCTCCTCTTTCTTATTTTCACCCTATCTATTTCTCTCATCTTCTCTACTTCACCCTTCAATTTACTCTTCTTTCCCCCTATTCTCTCATTACTTCATTCCATTCAATGATGAATAAAAAGGATCCTGAAGACAGTTATAATCTATTGTGATTCTAGAATAAGTTCTGTTCTAGTTCAGCAACTGGGTTCTGGTGCTACAATCCTGTAAAAATCCACTCCGACTTGGGGCTCAAAGCAAAAACTAAAATACAATATAAAACATTATTTCCCAAATGACATTGTTATATATCACTGTAATGTGAAAATTATTTTTACATTGCTGCCTATTATGACTTTGGACGTCCTTTTATTGTTGCAGTTCTAGAATTTATCCTGTAAATATGTTTTTTTATCAGTGTTATATTAAACTAGCGAATTGCCCGTCAAAAAATTACGGCAATGAAATTGTAAGTGAGCTAATGCTGTTTGGTGTATAATAATGAAATAAATAATACATTAATAAATTAATATACTTTACCTATTTTGAAGTAATATATGCAGGAAGCATTCTGTTGTAGAGCTGACAATCTGTTTTGATGTTGCTGGAGTATTAGTGGTGTGGAGCTGCTGTGTAAGCGTTATAAATGTGTGCAGTGTAATAGTGTGTGTGCGCAAGACAAATCCGTTAGCGTAGCTGTGTACTTCCGCATTGTATAAGTTATTGTTCTAAAATGGCGGATAGTGTGTGGTATGCGTCTGTAGCGGAATATCCGTAGGTGTTTTGTGGTGTTTTGCGTGTTTCTGGTTTGTTTTGCGTGTTTAGAGTCCTGTAGCCTCGTTTTCGTATTGTTCGGCGGCCATTTTTTCTCTTGCTTAGGGAATTTTTTAGTGTCTAAACTTTTATTTTGAGTTAAATTGAGGTGTAATTAAAATTTTTGAGGTCCTGGATGCTCCCTCTTGCTGTAGGTAAGCTTTTTATGTATGTGTTGTGTGTATTTATTGTGTTTTTAATTTTTTCATGTCCGCGAGTTGCGGGCGATTTTTGCGAGATCGTAATTGGTGGTAACGTGTCCTTCGCGAGGGCCGCGGGCTCGCTACGCGCTAGCCCGCAAGCGTGAGCAACGGCTCGCATGCTCACAACTATATATGTGATATGTTGGCAAATTCTTCACCATGTTCGGCTCTATGAACTCTTGTTTATCTATTTTTGCAGATCGATGACGTCTTATCATCTGATTTTTCTTAAAGCTCTTGACCCCAGCAGGATCCATTTTGCGCATTTGTACAATAACTGACACTGACAAACCAGTATGGGGAAACCAACGGGCCACAGCCAATTTATTAAAACAAACATATATATGTACCAACATGGTATAACAAATGGGAGGAGCCCGGCCAAGGGCCGTAACCTCTTGACCCTGGGCACGCGCCCATGGGTCCAACTACTTTTGCGCCACGCCCGCCCAAGAGCCCCGTTTCAATTATACCCCTGGACTGGGCAACTCCCCATCCCGCGTTGTGGCCAATACTTTTACATACAAAGTAATTAAAGTATAACATATACCCAATGACATACATTACAACAAATTCTCAAAATACTTTTTTTTTTTTAATCATAACACCTACAAACCTAACCATACCCATGTCCTAACCACCCCTTGATGCCTAAATCCTGGGAGGGTGGGAGGGGTCTGCATGCTGGCTGGCCACAGAGTGAGCCAAAATGGCACGGAATGCGCGCCAACACCCCTTCCAATTAATCATAGAGCGCAGGGCTACGCCGGGTCACAAGACCCTCCATGCTACCGGAGCACTGCGCACTACAGGCCTCCATTAAGGCATTTCTGTTATCCAGGCAATTGCCCCCTTCCATTTAATGACTTATCGGTGTAGGGACAAACACCCATCAGTAGGCTGATATCCTAATGTTTGAAAAATAATTTAATATTGAATATTAAAGGAATATTAGTAATGATCAATGCATAATTAATCTAATTCCTTCTGCTAGGGCATGTTCCTTGAACCCCCTTCCCCAGCTCCTTATACATTACATGCGTTCTCACAACATCATTTCTGGTCCATCCTCACTCTCTGACTGATTTACTCATGTTAAAACTCTACAAGTTTATTTTACAATCCATACCCTTGCCAGGAACATTATACTGTTTGCAGGGAGCTTGTGGAATAAGTAAATATTTGCATTTCCTCTGCATCTTAGTCACCTAAAAATAAATTGGTGATTAATTGTGCTGAGGAGATTCCTTTTACTGCTGCTAGATGATGGCTGTAATAATGCAGTGTAATTATTCAAGTGAATACAGCAAGTATGTGTGGTAGTAGACAGCAACACGGGAGCGGAGAGCGGAACCGAGCCAAGCTCGGAGATCAATTAGGGCGCTATAGACTGGCACTAAACCCAACTTAGCCAAGGAAGAAAGGACATGTTCTGCGATAGACAGCACCCTGCATATTAAAGGAGCTCTGTATATATCACACTTGAAGATAGGCAAACTGTTTTCAGAAAGTAAAAAGGTCTCTAATATACCACCTTTTATGCAATGACACAATCTACCATTGATCCGCTCCCATTGGTGCGAGTATGCCCTCCTGCCGCATGCAGAGTCCATTATACATCTATAAAACTAGCAAATAATACCCACTTGTACTCCTAAATATTTCTCATAATTATCTACCCTCCTATTGGCAATTAATTCCTTTCCTACAGTAATTTTACTATTTTGCTTTGAGGAAAATAAAAAAAAGTTTTAAGTCACTGGGAGGCTCTTTTAAAGACACAGGAGCCACATGTAAGACCCTTTAAGTTAAATAGGTTGCACGTCACTGGTGAAAGAACAAAGTGTCAGAACAAGAGACGGTGCCGGAAAAGGACAGGGATATATGGAAAGATATTATTTTATAGAAAAGGTAACTAATCATATGCTTTCCCAAACCTTCTCCTATAACTTATATATCTCTATATAACCTATCCCTGTACCTCCTCCTACTGTTCCATATACTCACTCCCTATTAATAATACTATATCTCCATATAACCTCTTTCTATACATTTTTCTACTGCTTCATATACGTTTTCTTATTATCCCTTATGTTACTCCACATAACTCCCTCAGGCCCTCATTCAATTGCAATTTGGCCAATTGAATAGGACTCTAAATAAGCACATAACATATTTTTTTAAGAAGTTTTTAGTTAATAAGCATCTATCCAAAAGCAAGGTTTTCACTAACTAAAAACAAAAAAATGTTATGTGCTTATTTAGAGCCCTATTCATCTGACCAAATTGCAATTGAATGAGGCCCTCAGTTGCTTCATATAACCTTACCATATATTTAATCATATTGCTTTATTTAAAATCTCTATATAACTTCTCCCCTTTTGGATTGTTATCTTGTCATGGAGAAGCGGCTTGTATACTTCAATGAAGCTGTGAGCTACACCATGTAGAGCGCTATACCCAAGATAGGCAGGTCATAGGTCAAACAAAATGAAAAGGAACTGGCAACACACTCCAATATCTTTGCCAAGAAAACTGTATGGATAAGCATGACCAGAGACCAAAGGATAGATGAGCCTGCAGTACCGCGGTCCATATGAACGACTGACCAACAACAACATATAATATAACATATAATTTATTTAGCTCATATAACCTCTCCCTATAACTGCTCCTATTGCATTATATCGTCTCCTATAACTACACTTATTGGTCCATATGTACTTCCACTCATCCTATAGCTTCATATAACATGTCCCTATGACTAGTCCCATTACTGCATATAACCTCTCCCTGTCTGATCCTATAGCTTCATATAACTCCTCAGTTTATGGGATGTTTATCTTGGTGTATTCCTCTGTGTCAGATACACTACCTGCCCCGCAGTGTCACAATAACCTGTAATTCAAACCACATTGTGCCACTTCTGGCTTTTCTGTAAATCCCTGTCCATGGAAGACTTTACGTTCCTGAAACAAGAGATGATGTTTACACAATGGTATGAAAAAACGCGCCCGAACAGTGCCCAAACAGCGCCCGCTGCTCAATCACACGCTCTCTATATACAGTACATCTTCAAGTTTATATGATAACATTAACACATAAAGGCCATTTAAGACTTTTTTTTCTTGGCTACATCTGAAGAGAGCATTTGATAATGTTTCTTTTTTGGAAATGTAGTTCCTGGAGCAGAATATACTGCTTTAATGTATGACTTTTTTGGAGGGGGGTTGTTTCTATCAGCCAATGTTTAGCAATATAGCTGTCCTGTGCCATTTACTGTTAGTTTCCAATAAGTTTACTGTTTTTTACATAAAAAAAGACACTATTATAATGTTTAAATCATGCTCTTTTAAATACATGCTAGAAAAATGTGCATTTCATGTCACTGAAAGTACTTAAGACGTTGGTATAGGAGATTCGAAATTCTAATTAAACTGTTTACATTTTGGTATGTAACCCGGACTATTATTATTACATTTGGTCCTTTCCCTCTTCGCCTTAGCAAAATCTGACAGCTGCAATCCCGCCACCAATCGGCAGATGGCGCTGCCGATTTTCATATAAGGCGCGCTGCCAGAAGAAGCCTTGAGCTATGAGAGGCGCGCCCGAGGCCCTGGGGGGCCGAGTGCCCGTGCTGAACATAGCGATGGCCTCGCTGTCGACTCAGCACTGTCGAGTTGCGCCACGTCGGAGGGGAGAATAGTTCTTTGCCTTACATCAAACATGACGCCGCACGAAAATTGACAGCGCCCTTTGTCGGATGGCTCCTGTAACTGCAGCTGTCATCGCTGCCGAAGACATGCGAAGGTGAAGAGGGATAGATCCTTACATTTAAACAAGGGAAGAAGGGATAGAGTGTGGGGTAAAGCATGTAGGAAAGGAAAGGTAAAAGGTGTTAAACAGTAAAACAGTGTAGCTTACAGATATGGACAATTATTATTATTATTATTATTATTATTATTATCAATTATTTGTAACACACAAACATAGAGCTAAACAGGGGTTGAGTAAAAGAAATATAATATTAACACATGCCAAAATGAGGGGTCTTGTCTTTGAGCTTAAAATCTTGTGTACATGCTGCTTTTTGCCAAAACATCTTTTAATATTGAAAACTCGCAAACTTACAATCTAAAGGGGGTTGGACAACGCAGAGACCTGAACAAGAATAGAAATGGGTGATTTGAAATGACCAGAAAAAGTGACAGATGGATCTGAGAGGATTGAAGAGAAGATCATGCTGTTGCAGTCTGACAGGTGTAACGTGTGAAGTTTGGGGGATGTTTCCATTTAGTAAGTGAGAGTAGGAAGGTATCCATAGTGCTGGAGTGATGAGTGAGATTGCATGCTAACAGGAGTGAGAGAGTGAAGTCACAGACAGCAAGGGGGAGATGCGATGATTGAGGAGAGTAAAGAGTTAATTAATGATTGCATGCCTGTAGCAGCTGTGATAAATGCAGGTGATGGTACAGAGACTGATGCTATAAAAAAAGCAAGAATTATAGGTGGGTGGGTTCAGATAGAAGGTGAAGTAGGAGATGTGGCTGGGTCTTAGGTCAGAGAAAGAAAGAAAGTTATTGAGAAAGGTAAAACATTGTTAGAGGGAGAGAGGATGGTAGCAGGTGGAGTTGGATGGTAGTGGGTGGGGTTGGTGGAGTTGGATGGTAGCAGGTGGAGTTGGATGGTAGTGGGTGGGGTTGGTGGAGTTGGATGGTAGAAGGTGGAGTTGGATGTAGCAGGTGGGGTTGGTTGAGTTGGATGGTAGTAGGTGGAGTTGGATGTACTGGTGGGTTGGTGGAGTTGGATGGTGGAAGGTGGAGTTGGATGTAGTGGGTGGGGTTGGTGGAGTTGGATGGTAGCAGGTGGAGTTGGATGGTAGTGGGTGGGGTTGCTAGAGTGGAATTGTAGTGGGTGAGGTAGGGCAGTGGATAGGAAAACAAACAAAGAAAGTGTGAGTTTTGTTTAGTCCAACAGATGAAAATTCTAATACATTTAACAGACACTTGCAGTAAACCAATGGGTCCTTTCCCTCTTCACCATCACAAAATCTGACAGCTGCAGTTCCGCCTCCGGCCGACAGATGGCGCTGGCGATTTTAGCATATAAGGCGTGCTGACAGAAGAGGATCATCAAAGATTTGGATATCTTTTTATAAGCTAACCCTGACTTGTACTTCTCAACAACATTGTCCCTTACTTGTCTGGAGAGTTCCTTGGTCTTCATGGCAGTGTTTGGTTAGTGGTGCCTCTTGCTTAGGTGTTGCAGCCTCTGGGGCCTTTCAAAAAAGGTGTGTATATGTAATGACAGATCATGTGACACTTAGATTGCACACAGGTGGACATCATTTCACTAATTATGTGACTTCTGAAGGTAATTGGTTGCACCAGAGATTTTTAAAGGCTTCATAACAAAGGGGGTGAATACATAGGCACATGCCAATTTTCTGTTTTCTATTTCTAAAAAAAAATGTATGCATATATTTTTCTCATTTCACTTCACCAACTTAGACTATTGTGTTCTGATCCATCACATAAAATTCAGATGAACAAAACATTGAACTTAAGGCTGTAATGTAACAAAATAGGTAAAAAGTCAAGGGGGATGAATACTTTTGCATATATATATATATATATATATATATATATATATATATATATATGTGGCACCGGAATGGAAGTCTACAGGAGGGCTCCACCACTGAGTTATGAAGAAAGACTAATCAAGTAAACCTTATTTTCTCTAAGAGGTGATATGATTCCCTTATATAAATACTGTACATCAAGGTTCAGTATAAAGCTTTGTCAAGTTAAGCTTTTGTGCCAAGTTGTTTTCAAATTACATCCTATGAGGTTAGAAGTAAAAAGATTTCACCTTAAAGAAAGAAAAGGGTTCTTCACAGTAAAGGTGGTTTAATCTGTGAAATTCTCTTTCAAAGGAGGTGGTGACAGCGGATTTAATAGATAACTTTAAAAAGGGATTGGATATATTTTTAAATAAAAAGGGAATTCAGGGCTATCCTGGATAATTAGAGAGGGAGCATTGATCCAGGGAGGAATCCGATTGCCAGTATCTGGGGTAAGGAATATTTTTTTTCCCTTTTGAAACAGTTGGCAAAGTTTTTTTTTTTTTTTTTTTCTGTTTGCTTCCTTTGGATAAATTAATCTGCATATTGCAGGTCAGAGGAGACCTACTATGTAACTATGAATATTTATATCTTATGTTTAATATACTGAAATATATTTATCTACTGAATCCAACAAAACTTTGACTTATTTCAGTCCAGACATAATAACTGGTATTTTGGAGAGTTCAAGAGCAGTTCCCAGTTAAATGTCCCTTTGTTTTAAGTCCTTCAGGAGGAGGTGTGGTCAACATATACGTTCATACTGTATATTCAGAGTATACTTGCACCAAATATGAAAAACTATAGAGGGAAAGATGTTAAGTAATTCATTATAGGCAGAAGGGTTAGAGTTAGGTAGTCTGTCCAGGATAACATCTCATAGCTGATGTTCAGCAATTGTGAGGCTTACCAGGAAGACGGGGTAGTCACAGGTCAGGCAGCATATGTTCTTTGACAAAGGCTGTGTAACTTCTCTCGTTTTACATATTTATGACTGCCTGGAATAATTAGCTTTGCGTTTCAGATGTATTTATCAACTGCAACATGCAATACTGCTCCGTCGATAACTTTATAGTTTCATTTGCTGGTCTTGATCCTTCGGATATCATGCAGTTGCATAGGGCATCCTACTCAGTCCAGTAATATGGATGCATACCAGCAGGCATGGTGCACTCACACCTCCAAAATAGTTGCCTGTAGAGAGAGGGATACAACTCAAGTATTCAATGTTTGGCTGGTTGCATTATTGGAATAGTTGGTTGTTCCATCATGATGCTGGTAATCAAACTGGAGGGCTCAAGAGACAATGCTGAGGTTTCTCTGGCCCAAATTGCAAGATTAAGGTATAATCTGAGATGACAATTTCTGTCTTCTGTTTTGTTTGTTTGTGTGATGTTGTGGGAGGTTGGCTTGTTCAGCTGCAGACTGTTTGCTTATTGAAATTGAGTTGAGTTGTGAGTTTTGGAGGTTATAGATGAAGTGATAGGTGCAGTATTAAGCAGATGGTAAAATTGGAGGAGCTCAAATTTAAATATTAAGGAAAAGCTAGACATTTCAGTGTATGTTTATTATGCGATTGGCTACACAAACACCTTGACTCTTACAGTACTAGTTTAACTATACAATGTTTTCCCCACATAAAACAATGGATACGCCACTGTAGATATATATAGTTATATATATATGTATACGTATATTAATAATGTCCTAGCAAAAGGAGCTAGTTATTTTTATTGTGTATTTATCATTAATAACATTCATAGTAATTCATAATGTTATCCAATACTAAATTTATTTTACAAATAGTAGAGAATCAGCCTTCAGTTGAGTGTTTGTCTCCACCCTGATAATTGGCATTAAGCGAAGAGCAGCAAAAGCTTGTTGATAAAGGAAGTCTCTATTACAACAAGTCTCCAGCTAATATTGATAGTTGTGTTGGTGGTAAACATTATGTCTGAACTAGCGACTTGCCCGTCAAAAATGACGGGAAACAATTTGAATCATGGCAATGTTGTCTGCCACTTAATGTAAGCTCATCGCGAGCATCTGTCCCTGTCTACTTCCTCCCTTGTGTCTCCTTTCCCCCCCTCCTCTCCCTCCCCTGGGTTTCTCCCCCCCCCTCCCTCCCCTCCGGGGATCATCGCAAGCCCTCATTGCATCCCCCGTCTACTGGCAGGAACCAGGTACTTTGGGGGTGATCTGAGGCTGGGGGGCCTCGCGATGAACTCCTCCGGCGCTCATCGTGAGTCCTCCCCTGGCAGGAACCAGGTAGTGCCGCGGGCCTCGTGGTTATGGGCCGCATCGCCTGTCCTCGCTTTGCGAGGCTCGCAGCTGTGGCCCTACGAGCCGCAAACTGCTCACCTTGCAGTTGCGGCCTGTACTGCCTGTCCCGCGGGACGTCGGGATGAGCGCCTACGGCGCTCATCTCCACCAGCGAAATGAGCGCCTTCGGCGTTCATTGCCTGGCCGCAAACGTAACCCTCGTTTTGCGAGGGCAGCAGTTTTAACATTGCGTTACCAACGACTGTTGGTAAGCCTGCAATGCTGACAACTATATATGTGATATTTCGCAGCAGACTGCTAACCAAAGCCACCTCCACACTTTGGCTTATAGTGAGTGGACACCATCAACAGTTGAATCTGAACTTCGACATTAAGTTTAATACTGAATACTGTTTTGTTAAAGGGACACTGTCACCCCAACAGGAAGTTGGTTTCATCTTAAAGTTCATGACAGACTGGCTATACATTGAACTAGACTTTTCCTGTAAAAGTAAACAATTCCCGAGATATACAGCATTGTTTTTTGGGACTCACGCCCCAAATCATTATGCTGATTTGTGGCACAGAGTACATGAGCTAAGCACTCTAACCGATTGACAACATTGGGAGTCATTGTTTTGTCACCACAGAGACAGACAAGCAGCTTACAATTCTAATTAGCCCATCAAAGCAGCTAATTAGTATTCAGGCACTGCTCATTTGCATAAAAATGGAGCACAAACACTGAATTTCTCACTAATGATTCATTTTAGAAAAAAATGACAAATTAAATGTTTAGCCTGTTTTTCATGTTCTTTAAAAATAACATGAAAACTTAATTTTGGGGTGACAGAGTCATTTTATATAATTGAATATAAATGTTATTAATGATCAATGCCTAATTAACCGAACTAGCTCCAATCCATCCATTAGGCAGAGAACACGCTTAAAACACCACTGTGGCCAATTTATTCGGAGTAGTCTGTTGAATAACTAACAATAATAATGGGAAAAAAAAGCTTTTTAGAAAGCAGAAAAGTGAAACACAGCATTTACATTTTGCATGAAATTGGAAGTTACAATAGTAAGATGACGAACTTAGTATTCGGGAATATGGACATAGCACAACTACAACAGGAAGCAGAAGCTAGCTTCCAGCCTAACATACAACAAACCCAAATTGAAAATAAAGATATTAAAGTGGCGGTTACAAATCTTCTAAAAACCACGAAAAAACAAGTAAGAAGTATATGGGAAGTAAGCAGCCTACAAAATTATTTAAAGAACAAAATTATCCCTAGAGGCCTTAGAATTAATACAATCCCTGCCACCAATCTGATGAATGAAACATTTATAACTAAATGGAAAGAAATCCTCTTTAAATGTTCCTGTGATTTGATGTCTCTAATTGTAGAGACAGAACAACAAAACTTGGAAATTGTTAAGCATAAAGTAATCACTAATCAAAAAGAATTGGAAAAATTTAAAGAATCAGCAGAATATGAAAACCTTTGTACAAAGTTAAATACTAACATTGATAAATTTAAAAAAGAACTAAAGGAACGTTAACAACGTAAATTTTGGAGGGATCAAAATGATTTCAAAATGGGGAACATATATAGGAGATTCCCCTCTGGTACAAAAACCTTTACATCAGATACAAGTTCATCAGAATGTGACAACTCAGACATTGAGGATAGCACCCCCAGAAGATGGAATAGACCAAACACATCCTATAATAGGGAGAGGTATGATACTAGATCTAGATCATATGTTAGGACACCTATAAGGCTTCACAATGAGTCTTTTTTAGAGAGAGGCCAAGTTCCCCAAGGCCAACCAGACCATTCGACAAGAACAAGAAGGAATCCAAAGCGATAATAGTTAGCTCTGAGAAGTTAAGAGATATCAATCCTGAGAGTCACCTAGTTGTTAACTTATCTGAATTCACACTCAATGAGACCCACATTTCTATTCTTAAAAAGGGATTAACTTTTGTTCCAACGTCCATAACTAACTCCTTCACCCACATTAAAGATGTCAATTTATTTGCAAGAAAATTGGCTCTGAAAAAATTCTATCTAAATAAAAGTCAGAGGGAGTTCCTACACTTAGGTGTAGGTAAGGAGGACATAGATGCATTGAAGGCCTTAATGTCTCTATTAGAAGAAAATGAGTTAAATATTAACAACTTGCCTCCAAAAAAATGGAAAAACAAAAGTACCTTCACACCCCAACTTAAAGAATATGCGAATATATGGGTTTTTCTGCAACAAGTGTGTAATGAAATTGAAAAGATGGATCACAGAATGATAACTAGGAAATATAATCTCTCTAAGGAGGAATATGAAACATTAAAAGAGCTAAGAACGAATAAAGAAATTCAAATCAAACCTGCAGATAAAGGGGGCAATGTAGTAGTGATGGGGAATAAAGAGTACAAAGAAATGTGTAATAGGATCCTTCAAGATAGTACCACCTACGAAGTCATTCCTAGAAATCCAACGATAGAATACAGAAAGATATTAAAAAACATCTTGGATAAAGCTAAAAGCAATGGAATTCTAGACGAGAATACTTACAATTTCCTATTGCCTAAATTCCCTGTCATATCTACCTGCTATGCACTACCTAAGGTACATAAAAAAAGCACACCTATCCCAGGTAGACCTATAGTTTCAGGCACAGATAACCTGTCACACAATTGTAGCCAATTTTTGTACTACCACTTAAGAGGATCAGTGACAAGCTTACCCTCATATGTGAGGGATAGTATGGATATTCTGAATCAACTTGAAGATCTGAATGTACCTAAGCACACCTGGTTAGCCTGCATAGATGTTGAAGCCCTGTACAGCAGTATCCACCATAGTTATGGAATTAAAGCAGTTGAATGCTTTTTACAAATGAAAGACTCAAGATCTGCTGAATTCAATCAATTCCTTCTTACACTTCTGGAGTTTGTACTTGAGCATAATTATTTTACATTCAATGTACACCCTGTGCACCAAGCTATGCCAATCTTGTGTTGGGTTGGTGGGAAGATAAACATATTTTCAATGAAACACAGACCAACTGGACTGACAAAATCTTGCTATGGCGTCGCTACATAGACGACATCCTAGTTGTATGGGAAGGTACAAAGAAGGAATTTGAAACCTTCATGAAATCTCTAATTGAGAATACCTTGGGTTTAAAATTCACCCATGAAATCAACAAAGAGAAGGTAAATTTTCTTGATTTAAAAGTCTATAAAGATAGTGATGGTAACATCTCCACTTCTACTTATAGAAAAGATACAGCGACGAATACCTTACTACACTGGGATAGTCAACACTATGAACCCATTAAAAGAGGCATCCCTAAGGGACAGTACTTGCGTATTCATAGAAACTGCAGTACAGAGGACGAGTTTCAAATTGAAGCTGACAAATTAAGACTACGATTTAAGGAAAGAGGTTATCCTAAAAGATGTCTAAAATTGGCCTACCAACATGCCCTAAGTTGTAATAGGGCAGATCTGCTCAATACTCATACAACAAATAGGAGGTCAGATACAACTATAAACACCACTCCTATTGAATCCCAACAGAAATCGCCAAAAGATAGACAAATAGAAAATACACCAAGATGCATTATGACCTATGGATATGACTCTGATATTATCAGAAGTATCCTAAGCAAACATTGGCATCTGTTATTAAGTGATGAAGACCTTAAAGATACCCTACCAGCTAGAATCCCGATTACTTATCGTAGAGGTACCAATCTCAGAGATATGCTAGTACACAGCCACTTTAAAGAGAGCAATCCAGGCCAAACATGGCTACAACCACCGAACGGATGCTTCAGGTGTGGGCGATGCAGCTTTTGCAAGTATATAAAACCTATAAAAAGGTATGAACATCCAATCACCAAGGAGGTGTTTGAGATTGAAAATGTCTTTAATTGCCTATCTACAGGGGTTGTATATGTGGCAACATGCCTTTGTAATAAAGTCTATGTAGGCAAAACCTGCCGACAGCTACGCCGCAGAATAGGAGAACATATTTATTAAATACTACCATAACAATAACAGTAATGTCCTTCGTTTCTGTGTGGTGGATAATGTTGAGTCAGGCCCTAGAAAGGGAGTGTCATGAATCACCCAGGGGCCATATTGGATTTGGTGTGAACTATGCTGGGGCCATTTTGTGACTGGCAGCAGTGGCCATTTTGGGCTGGGTTATCTTCCACATGCTGTTGCCATGTGGAAGAACAAAAGATTTGGGCACAAAGTTACTGCTTGTAAATGGTATGAATAGGGGGTTCCACTGTCACCATTAAATAAAGTCAGCATTACTGCATAAAATGGATTGACGTGGAAAACTTGCCCCACCCTGATACCATGTGGGAATGGGGAAATATGGTTATGGGTTATAAAATGTTAGTTTTATATTGTATATTGTATTATGGAGTGATAGCTATGTTTTAATTAGTCAACCCTCCCCCATTGTATAAACTCTCAGTCAGGAGTTGGCCATATGGTCCTTAGTGTAAACAAAGGAGATAACTTAAACAAAGAGATTTGCCAGACTGCCAGGCACCGCAGGGCAATGGTATAGTATGGGGTTTCCCAACCACAAGCCCAGGGGCATAGTCCAAGAGCTAATACAGGATGTTTCCAGTCTGAGATCCAGACCAAAATGAACTAGTAGCCACGCCTGGGGAAGGCCCTGGGGGAGGAGACTAATAAGTTCCCACAAATTACTTCTGTGAGAATGGCCAGAGGGGAATGAGGGTTTGACTAAGAGTAGCCACTCCCTCCACTGTGTGTGTGTGAAATGTTTTAAATATGTTGTTCCAAAAATAAACGTGGTTCATAATTTTCATCAAGACGTGGTGTGTAGATGTATTATTTACCCGGGGACATATGCTTGCAGTAAGATTCGTCAGACTTACTGTCAATATTGCTCAGTCTAAACCAAGGGCTGAGGCATGATGTTCCTGTACTCAAGGCTACTCCAAGGCCCAGAGTAACCCAAATCAGGTCAGCAGACCCCAGCCAGAGAGTGGGTCGTGACAATTGGTGGCACAGTGGTGGGGTACTCTGAGAAGTACCAGAAATGGAACAGCAGTATGAGGACATGTCCAAGGAGGCAAGACGCAGGTTCAGTATAGCCAGGGAGTTTTGCCCCGGGGAGATAACGCTGGAAGAGGCAATTAAAGGACTGAACCTAATAAAGCAGCAAATACAGGAAGAACGTACAGGGGTGAGTGTCCAAGCTCAGCAAAGGCTTGGGGTCAACCCTGCAGAGATGCCAGTAAGAGTCAAACTGGCAAATCAGAATTTTAAACAGTCCCAGGATGATAAAGAAAGCATTGACGGATTTATCCAAGAGGACTACAGAGGAAGGGTCCTGCTAAATCAATGGATGTCATTCCTGCAATTATGGCATGGCCATGAGCTGGCAAGCTGGTTGGAGGAACTGGTAGAGAAAGAGATGGACTTGGAGGAACAGTATCTGGCCAGGGTAGAGTCCTTTGGTGGCCGGAGAGAGGATCTCTATTTTCGTTTGGATCTACAATATGGGGTTGAGGAGATTCTGAATGGTGATCCGGAATGGGGCATGGGAACTGCAAGGAGACATAATAACTTGTTTGTTGAACGCTGCCGGGGTCTGGGACTGGAACCATGGTTCCCGGAGGCTCCTTTGCTAGAACCCCTGGTTCGGCAAGAGCAGCAACTGGAGGCTGAATATGTTCAATTGTGGGATGCAATACCCAAGAAGTATTTTGGCCCATCCGGATGGGAGGACGGCTCACCAGACCCTTACAACTCAGACGGTATGTACCAGAGTGAGTATGCTCACTGGAACTGGGGAGAGGCTTTTCTAGACGGTAAACAAAGTGAGGAGTGGGAAGGGGTAAACACTGTTCCTTTGCCAACTCCTGGGGATGGAGAATGTTTGCCCCTAGAACATGCAGTAACTGTGTCAGGGCCTAGTCACCAGCCCAAAGAGCCAGAGACCCAGTGGAATGTTCCCTGGGTGGGGTCAGATAATCCATGTCTGCCCCCTGATACCCCAAGAGATTTAATCCCAGAGGAAGTGGGAACTGCTCACAAGCTAGGGCCAGATAAGTTAAGTCTGCCCTCAGAAGTTCTAGGCAAAGTGTGTTGGCCAGAACTGTTAATGGAGCCAGAGGCTCTGGATTATTATGTGATGGACGGTGGGAAGGGAGCCTTAGAGGCCAGGCTGGAAGGGAATGATGAGATTCCCCAGCCGGCATCAGATAACCACTGTCTGTACCCTGACAGTCCAGGGAAGTTGTCCCCAGAGGTGCTAGTGAAGAACAGAGCCCAGGAGGGTTGTTTAAGAGACTGTGGGGAGGGAAAGGAATTGGTTTCTGGCTACAGGGAACCTGACCTCACACAGCAAGAGAGTGCCAGGGGCACAAAGAGCCAGGCCGGGGCAGCAAGCATGCCAGCTTTGGCAAAAGCATTATGGGTGCAGAGGGGCACCATGATAGAGGGTGTACCAAGTGGGGAGATACCCTGGATAACCATTGTCCAGGGGCCCACTGGAACAGACACCACTCCAAAGACCCAGTTCAACAGAAAGGACTGGGATAAAGTTGCTCAACCCCGGGCAATGGAGGAGTCCAGCACTTCAGCTGGATGGGAGCAGCATAGCCCCCCAGCCAAGTCAGAGGAGTGTAAGCACAGCTTGGGTGGGAGCAGCGTAGCTCCCCAAGCAGCAACGGAAAAAGCTGGACCAGAGGAAGAAAGCCAAGAGGTGCTGTCCCTTTGCGATCCCATAGGCCCAGAGACTGTTTTAGAGATGCCAGCCCAGCTGTGGGGACTGGATGGGGGGAACAAAGTTGCTATGGGACAGAAACTGTGGCCCACCTGTTGTACTCTGGGCTCCTAGATTATTGGGGAGGTACCCTGGACGATTTGGGTGGGTGTGAATGGGAAGAGAAATTTGCTCTATACAGTGGGTGCAAGGCCAAGGGCTGGGGGAGGTTGTTACTCTGCACTTTGGGACTGTTTTCTAAAGGACTTGAACGTGGAGAGAGTGCAGAGGGCCTAGCCAATCCAGAAGAGTCATGACTATCAGCGTAGCTGGGAAAATCCTAGGGGCATGGATGTTTCCTGCCACGCTTGGGGAGGTGTTGTCATGAATCACCCAGGGGCCATATTAGATTTGGTGTGAACTATGCTGGGGCCATTTTGTGACTGGCAGCAGTGGCCATTTTGGGCTGGGTTATCTTCCACATGCTGTTGCCATGTGGAAGAACAAAAGATTTGGGCACAAAGTTACTGCTTGTAAATGGTATGAATAGGGGGTTCCACTGTCACCATTAAATAAAGTCAGCATTACTGCATAAAATGGATTGACGTGGAAAACTTGCCCCACCCTGATACCATGTGGGAATGGGGAAATATGGTTATGGGTTATAATATGTTAGTTTTATATTGTATATTGTATTATGGAGTGATAGCTATGTTTTAATTAGTCAACCCTCCCCCATTGTATAAACTCTCAGTCAGGAGTTGGCCATATGGTCCTTAGTGTAAACAAAGGAGATAACTTAAACAAAGAGATTTGCCAGACTGCCAGGCACCGCAGGGCAATGGTATAGTATGGGGTTTCCCAACCACAAGCCCAGGGGCATAGTCCACGAGCTAATACAGGATGTTTCCAGTCTGAGATCCAGACCAAAAAGAACTAGTAGCCACGCCTGGGGAAGGCCCTGGGGGAGGAGACTAATAAGTTCCCACAAATTACTTCTGTGAGAATGGCCAGAGGGGAATGAGGGTTTGACTAAGAGTAGCCACTCCCTCCACTGTGTGTGTGTGAAATGTTTTAAATATGTTGTTCCAAAAATAAACGTGGTTCATAATTTTCCTCAAGACGTGGTGTGTAGATGTATTATTTACCCGGGGACATATGCTTGCAGTAAGATTCGTCAGACTTACTGTCAATATTGCTCAGTCTAAACCAAGGGCTGAGACATGATGTTCCTGTACTCAAAGCTACTCCAAGGTCCAGAGTAACCCAAATCAGGTCAGCAGACCCCAGCCAGAGAGTGGGTCGTGATAGGGAGATCTTGAAAAGAAACTTTTACAATGTGAAGCTAGATGGATCTATAAGTTGAAGGCCCAAACACCTAATGGATTAAATGAGGGTTTTTCATTCACCCCATTCATTTGAAAATATACTGAGATACTATGATTTGTTTCCCCATTATGTTCACTAACATCTTTGGGACAGAACCAAAGTCATATTAGTCGAACAAAACATAACTTTTTAATCATACATTAACTGGAACCACCAAGACTTATTCACTCGCTTTTACACATTTCTTTTTATCAGATATTTTTATGTCAAGCACATCTAGATTGGAGTCACATTTAGATTAGAGCAATGGGTTTACTTGAGAGGATTTTCCAATTAGCATAGTGGCCCAATAGCTATATCAGACATATGTCCCTTGAGTTCACATGGCTTTAGGCCTTACTCGTTTTAATAATCTCACTCTACTTTACCCACTTAGGCATCATTTGCCTATATCACTTTTTCTTTTTATCATCTGGTAGTTATTTTTCAATGCTGTCACTTAAATTATAGACAGATTGTCCTTACACCTTATACACTTCATAGTGTTCTTTTTTCTTATTACACCTTTTATTAGTCATTACCATATGCATCTTGACAGTATAGCCCACCTTGGTTTTGATGGCATCTATTGCCTATATTATATTTCATTTAGTCTATGGTGGAGTCTGGTCATTTTACACAGACATATAGCACAATTTATTTTCCTTTTATGAACTTTTATCTTGGTGAAGATTTCTACACTACAGAGGAACAATAATGTAATTCTCACATTTATATATCAGAGGAACAATAATGTAATTCTCATATTTATGAATCAGAGTTCGAGTTCCAAACCAGGATATAAATTGCGTGGTATATATGACATAAAATGGAGTAATCTATTTGACCTTCTATAAAGCTAAGGTGAAAAGTCTTACAGTAGTATACACTGTTTAAACAAACACTCTATCTCTTAAAGATGCTTATTTGGCTATCTTTTTAAGACATTATGGTCCTTATAGTTATACACCCTATGCATTACCTATTCCAATTATTGGAAGGCTATTTCGTAATAGCCAGTATATATCTGACAAACTATAATCAGATGTTTATGACATTGTTTTAGTATAATGGACCTTTCACCCTCTGCATGTCCCATTCTTTTACTTGTTCTTATCTATAGATTGATATTAGACCATTAAATCTCATTGTGAACATCCTGTATCCTGTTATACATTCCATCTAGTTACTACTACAATTATATCTTCCTTATTGTATTGATACATATTATTAATATGTCCTCATCCAATATAATAAGTTATATTGGCTTTTTTTAAATCTGTGTGCTAGCAAAGGTTTGCCTCAGATTCAGTTGTTTATGTCATCTCATTTTCAATAGTTGATGTACATTGTACACACATAAATACATAGTTGATGTACATTGTACACACATAAATAGGAGTCCTATATGCCAGATAATATGGCCCCTATGTAACTACCATTCCCAGTACTGGTTTCCAAGGCAACGAAACCATTATATAAGACTAGCGACGACACCTCCGCCTCCCCCTTTGAGAAAGAAATCACAGCACGTGGAAAACGCGTCAGGCATAGGCGTATACACGCACGCGTGCGTCATCACGCACGACGTTGTCCACGCAAACCAGGAAGTAACAACCATGCAGCATTAGCGTTCTGAGCAAGAAGCATGGCACTGGTTAGATAACTTGTATACCACAGAGTATGGTTCCCTTAGAAGAATCTAAGACCAATCTTTAGGCCTCCAGAAGCAATAGGAAGTCAGCACAAGTTATGTGACCCATGACTGAATATCTTTACAGTAAAATAGTGACCCATGACTGAATATCTTCACAGTAAAATAGAGGAATAATAAAGAAACTATAGCCCACAATAGGGTCCATTCCACTAATATACCAATAGAAGTGTAAATATTTTACACAGACCAGTAGGTGGGTAATATATGTTCTGAATTAAGGATTGTGATACTACAATCCCATATTTGTCATATAGGAGTTATTTCAATATTTAATCTCCTATATCCTGTGGCTGCCTATTGACTTCCTAAATAGTGCCTATCTTATACCATACTATCTCTTAATATTCCATCATAGTAATGTCTGCACAAAATTTCCTATTGTAAGGTGAACATAACAGACGTTGGATATTTTTGGTATAGAGTTACCTTCAGTGGAATATTACAAATTCTTCTTGATGAGTAAAGAGAAAGTATATATCTCTATACACTGTCTATAAGTGAAGCATATCACTACTTCTCAGAGGAGTCTTTTCTTTTCTCCATTGTTTTTAAAGTGTTTTTAATATTCCAATTTTTTAATCTCGTCGTTGTTATTTTGAAATTAATAAACTTGTTGGCCAAACTGTATATATACCCAGATAATTTTTCTATTTAATTAGTGGAAAACACTACAAGGGAATCACCTCCCTAGGACTTGATATATTTAATGAAATTATTCTCTACTGATGAGTTCATTTTTTATTAGGTGTTTTAGTTTGCTTATTTCTCAGGAGGGCGTGGCCTTGTAAACTCACAAGATTTCTATTAGTCCTGTTGAAACCACTATCAGTTTTAGCTGCAACTGGCACCTTGTAGAGAGTAATACTTACTGTGTAAAGTATCCTTCCACCTCAGGAACTTTATCTGCAGAAATAAGATGGAATAAGATAGAATTATATAGAGCATATTTAAATATATGGATACAGTGGTCCTTTAAAGGCAGAAGCTCAGCTCTATGACACTGTAGAAGTGATAAAATAGTACTCTAAAATAGGGATTCCACGTCTCTATAATCAAGAGCTCTCCTAGACAAAGAGCACATTGTGTCAAGAGATGAGAAATAACTACTTTTAATCACACATAATCTGAGACACCAAGATAACATCCTCGGATAGCTGGGTTTTCAGATATGCATACCCTGCATGTTTCCCATGTCAAATCCTGTGATTGGTCGATTTGTAGTAGGTCACGCTCACATTCTAATCAGGCAACTGTGCAGTCAACACTGGGCAATGAATGGACAATCCACACTGGGTCCTGCTGAAAGTTCCAAAATGCTGATTATGGAATAATCCAGATATGATTTAACCTTTTTGCCTAGAATAAAGTATGTTGCAGTTGGATATGTACTGCTATTGTACCGTATTTCACCACATAATACAGTAAACTTCCGATTATCCAGCACCTACAGGAACTCCCTATTGCCAGATAACTGTAATTGCCAGTTAATTGGGAGTCCCTGATTTTAAGGGTCTAAACAGCCCTTAAACCCCACAAAACCCCTCAAAATGAGTTTAAAAGGGCATTAGCATCAAAACCGGGCCATTTAGAGCCAAAGAAAACAATTAGAAAAAAAGTTAGCTTTTTTTTTTTTTGCAGTCTCGAACTGCTGGATAGTACCGTTTATGACGGTTTAGCAGGAGTTTTTTTAAGATGGGGAATTGGTGCCCGGTTGCTTGAGAGTGCCGTTTAGTAGGGTACCGCATAACCGGGATTTTACTGTAGTCACATATTTTATGCCAAATTGTTTTGCAAAAAGTGGGGTGCGACCGTTATGTGGGGCTTTTTGTGCAGGTATTACTTAAATACGTTAATGTATCGCTGGCACTGAACTGTACAGTTTAGCTAGTGCAGGAAGATGCAAGTCTTACCATATGACTTACTCGTGGCAGCTGCGCCTGCCCACCCGCTCCCCTTGCACTTTTCATTGGCACAAGTGACAATACCGTTATTGCTGCATCACTCTATACAAACCACCCAAGTCGGCTTTTCGGAAATATACTGACAATGCGCGTGCCTTGAGTTTTCTAGGCTCACAGCTTGCAATGCTCAAGTGATAAATGTTTATCCATATGCCACTGTTGAATACATTGCTGCTCTATTTACCTTTTAAGCGGCATGACGCACAGAATTATGCCATGCCACCATTACACGATGAAATGCTTTAAAATATTTTTTGGACTGAAAAAACAGGGTGCGACAATTATGCGGTTATTATGCATGTGCACTCCAGTGTATGTCAATTGGTCATGTGATGCCACTGGAGATAATGCTGCCAATGGTGACATCAAACAGGTATGCTAATTTGCAACTACGTCATTAGCAAGACAGAGGCCTTGCTATCAAGAGACGACTGCTAATAACAAATGGCTGCACCCATAGTGTCAAATAGCCTAAATCATGATTAAATAGTGTTATCCCTTTATTTTAATAATATGCTAGCACAGTAAAATATGTTATAAATTAATACTAAACACAATTAGTAATTTACTTCCAGAATAAATATACAGCGGTGCTAGTAAATGTATAATTACAATTTGGAAATATAATAGATCTCAAAAGACTATATGTCAGAGTGCAATAATGCAATAGTTGTTTCTATATAAAAAAAAACAATTTGATAATTCACTCCGTTCCCCAATTTTAGAGGAAAAATATACCTTTAGGATCCTTATAGTCCAAAGACATATGTCTCCACTTGTACAATGATGTTTACAACGTGTCTTACTTGAGTACAGACTTAAATCTCCTTGTAATCTCTTATACAATAAAATCCACACCAGTATACAGATGTATTCTCATTCGTTTCCACGATATGTGTGATCTTGGTATGTGGTAGGCTGCTTCCTCCAGTGATACTTGGTCACAAACTGAAACAAAAAATTACCTCCTGGTGATTCATTATATCTGCTTCCGAATCACCTCATTGCATGAGGTCGGCACATGTGCGTGTCCGTTTCATCTGTTTTATCTTGTCATAATTCTTTTGCACAACTATTTAAAATAAAACTGATCTGCACTAGGAAGCGGTGGTGCGCTTTCTCCCCCCTTCCCTATTTTTCTTTTTAATATTGATTAAAACTTCAATGGTAGTCAGCGGCTGTAAGGCATGTGGAAAAACTATTTTCATTTTTAAAATTGCTGCTGAATTGATGATATTGCAGCCCTATTATAGGACCACGGGAATACATTTACAAGTAAAATATTGTTTATTTACTTTTGATTATGTTAGTTTTCCTTCAAACACAGCTGCTTATCTCCATCTACCTGGGCCTATCTGCCCAGTCTGGCAGCTGGATTAAAAATAAAAGTAAAAAGGGGCAAAGGCTATGACGAGCAGATCTACGGGGCAACTGCAAGCAGGTTACAATACAGCCATTAGTCACCTATGTAGACAATGGGGATAAGGCTGACTATGTAATGAGGCAGGGGTAGTGAAATAAGAGCCTAGCCTGCTTCCAAGCTCCATGATGGTCCAGCCACCAGGCAGACTACAGGCATAAGAAGGTGGAGAAAGGCAGCTCTGCTGGAGGGGAACATAGACAATTTAAAAACAAACAATATTAACATATTTATTTTAAACTGCGCACTATTTTTAATAGTCTTTATCAAACAAATACATTAGCTTATTTTTAAATGCATTACATTGATCCTTTAATAAGGGTTTGCTGAGTGTTTGAATCCCTGAAACACTATATGTATAAGGATGATGCCCAATCAACCTACTATGCAAAAGCTTTAGGGTACAATGGCTGCTAAAGCCATATAGCTACACAATGCTGACCAAGTATTAAAACATTGCCTTCAATTATGTAGGCCAGGGTTTCAAATTCAGGATGCTAACTCTCTCTTTATTAATTTATTTCTTGAATTCACAGTATAAAACAATCATACAACAGATTTGAACTATAGGATGAAAGATAAATATGGACTCTGCACTGCATTTACAGATGCAAATACTGCATACAGGCATTTCAAATACAAAAAAGAGGGGACAGATACTGCGTTATGTGAGCACAAGGAAGTCAACAAGGCAGCAAAAGGGTGATTAGACTGGCTAAAATAGAAAATGAAAAGTTAGTTGCAAAGGAGAGTAAGACTAACCCTAAAATATTTTTTAAAGTATATTAATGGGAAGAAGGCATGGAGGGAAGCTATAGGAACATTACAATGTGACACAGGCCTTCTGATAATTAGTGACCAGGAAAAGGCAGATGAGCTAAATAGGTTCTTTTCTTCGGTATATACAACAAGGGAGGTACCAGTGGTTGGGACACCGCAACATAATGGGGCTACACTACCTTCACCAAATAATTGGTTAACACAGGAAGTAATCCAAAAGAGGTTGGAAAAAATAAATGTTAATAAAGCCCCGGGTCCTGATGGAATACATCCAAGGGTACTGAGGGAACTGGGTTCTGTAATAGCAAAACCATTATATCTAATTTCTCAAGATTCACTCAACACAGGGTCTCTACCAAATGACTGGAGAAAAGCTGATGTGATACATATATTTAAAAAGGGAGCAAGAGCAAATCCAGGGAATTATAGACCAGTGAGCCTCACATCTGTAGTGGGAAAGCTTTTAGAAGGGTTAATAAGGGATAGTATACAAGAATATGTCTTGTAAATGTTGTAATTACTGTTAATTAGTTGTATGTTGTAACACTATACCTATGAGGCAATATGATCATATTGTTGTACAGCACTGTTATTTATACCAAAACTACCATAAATTGGTAACATGAACTCACTGTTCGGTACTTCTTGTACAAATTACATTTGCCAGCAAATTACATTTTTTTGATTCATGGGTTCCAAATTTGGAGTGCGCATTACATTCAATGGCGCACTAGATTTGCGTAAAGACAGTATCTGCTCATGGGTTGAGAGCTGGCTAAAAGACAGGAAGCAAAGGGTTGTTGTAAATGGAACATAATCAGATTGAACTAATGTGGTAAGTGGGGTTCCTCAGGGTTCAGTATTAGGTCCTCTCCTTTTTAACATATTTATTAATGGCTTAGAAGTAGGACTGGAAAGTATTGTCTCCATTTTTCCTGATGAATCTAAGTTGTGCAAGGTAATTAAATCAGATAATGATCTACAGCTCAGAAGCAGGTGAGCCCAAGGGTGTGTGGATGTTGGGAGCTCCTCCATATTTGGCTGCAAAGTATATATTCAAGCTGATTTCTATATTGTCCATGTGTAGATTCTTCTCAGAGGCTGTTGGAAGAGGATGTTTGCTATGGCCAGAGAATTATCTTGACAGAATTCTACTAATCTCTGACCTGCTTAATTTTGTACTCCAAGGCCATACTTGCCAGTTATTTCAGGTATCTTGTGGTTCCCTATGATGATAGTAGCATCTTTTCTTGGTGTTATATCTATGACCTGCTGAATATCTTCGTAGGACTGGACAACTTCAGCTTCTTCAGCATTCATGGTTGGAGCATAGACTGGATCACTATGATGTTAAATGGCTTGCCTTGAATTCAAGTTGAATTCATTCTGTCATTTATTGAGTTGTACCCGAGCACTGCTTTGGCCACTCTTTGATTGACTATGAGGGCTACTCCATTTCTTCTGCAGGATTCTTGACTACAGTAGTGAAATGTCCCATTCTTGTCAATTTAACTTCACAAATTCCCAGGATATCAATGTTTAACCTTGTCATCTCATGTTTGGCCACATCTAGTTTGACTTGGTTCATAGTTCTAATATTCCAGGTTCCTATGCTGAATTGTTCTTTGCAGCAACTTATTTTCCTTTACCCTCCAGAAACATCAGAAGCTGGTTATCCTTTTGGCTTTGGCCCAACCACTTCATTATATCTGATGCTACTTGTACTTGCCCTCTGCTTTTTCCTCAGTAATGTGGTAGGCATTTTCTGACCAGAGGGGCTCATCTTCCGGTGCCATATCCTTATGTCTTTGGTTGTGCTTGTCCATAAAGTTATGTTAGTAAAGTTACTGGAGTGGGTTGCAGGTTCCTTCTTCAGTGGAACAGGATTTGTCTGACCTCTCTGACATGACCTGCCCATCGTGGGTGACTCTACATGGTATAGCTTATAGCTTCATTGAAGTACACAAGCCCCTTCAAAGTAGCGATACAAAAGAGGATATGTATATATATATATATATATATATATATTTATATATATATATATATATATATATATATATATATAATGTGATCTGTAACCTTTTGAGTTATTCTTCAACATAACATAATCCACAAACATGCTTAAAGGTTAAGTAGCTGACATTATGACTAGTTTAAATTTAAATTAAATGTTAATGAGGGTGTATTCTCTATGACATTTAATTAATTATTATGGCTGGTTATATTTTCTTAGTATTCACTTATCAGTTTTTGCTATATTCCTTTTCAGATTATGCAGTTAAAAGAAAATATTTGAGTTATATTGTTATGTGAATTAAGGTAACAATGTTTATTAAGTCAGTAATTCAGAGTAGAATGAATTACCCCTACTTATATTGCATCATTAAAGGACCATTGTAAAACTCTAACAGGAGGTAGATGTTTTAATTAGGCATTGATTATGTATTGAAATTCATAGTAAAATGAATATGCAGTAGTCACATATATAGTTGTGAGCGTACGGGTCGTTGCTCATGCTTGCGGGCTCGCGCAGCGAGCCCGCAAGAACTGCGTCCCTCGCGAAGCAAGGGTCCGCATTTGCGGTGGTGGGAGCATCCCAACATCGGCTGTGTTCACACACATACACACAACTTTATAACAAAAAAAAACTTAAAGGCCCCTCACACCCGCTTACACCCAGACACACAGACGCAAGACTTAACAAAAAAACAGTAAAAAAGGCCCTTCACACGCTCTTAACACACATACGCACGACTTAGAAACAAAGACACTGCGTCGTACACGTAAAAGCTAACCGCGTCTATCGCAAAAAAATACGACAGCATCGCAACAACATACGGCCGCATCGGAAAAAAAAACAGCCGCGAAAGACCCATTCCAACCGCCGCGCATCAAAACATCACAAACACAAGAAATAAAAACAACGAACACATAAAAAGCTTACTTACAGCAAGGGGGGGCATCCGGCACCTCCAAAAGTTAATTTACACGTCCATTTAAGTCCAAAACAAAGAGTTTAAACTGCCGAAAATCGGCTAAGCAAGAGAAAAAATGGCCGCCAAACAAAACGAAAACGAGGCTTCAGACGTAACTACACTACACTTACTCGCAATAATGAAACACATACTATGCGGAACGGATCACACTCATATTAAACACCATTTTAACCACTACTACGCACAAAATGGCGGATGGAACGCAAATTGTAAGCTGGAACGCAAATAGCGCATGCGTATTGCGTTCTAACGGTCTAACTTTCCAGAAAGTTCTACAAGTTTATAAATACTGCCTATTTGACAGAGAAAAATACATTTCTACTCAGGTGATGAACAGAGTGACTTCAGACATAACTGCTGCTAAAACTTGAGAAGAGAATTGTTTCCTAATTTCCTACTTTACACTGTGCAAATTACAACTGAGAGGTAAGCTATAATATATTACATTTTATTATCAAGACAGGACATCAAAAAAAATAAATAAATAGGAAAATGAGATTTATGTAGTGACATGTGACACGCACATTTATGTCTATCATGTATACTCACATGTCCCAAACACATTTATGTGTGTAGGCCCCCCCAAAAAATAAGGTTCATTTAACAAAACAACAACAACAAAAAAAAATATCAAAAAGCGGTTTATGTATACTCACATGTGACACGCACATTTATGTGTATAGGCCCTGCAACAAAATTATCTTAAAACAAACTAATTAAACAACTACATTTAAATGACATTAGAAAAAAATAAGTTGGGAATATTAAAATATGAGTCATGTATACTGATATGTGACACGCACATATATGTGTATCATCTATAGTCACATGTCACACACACATTTATGTATGTTGGCCAAAAAAAAAAATAAGGTTAATTTAACAATTCAAATATGATTCATGTATAGTGATATGTCACACGCACACAAAAAAATTACTTTCAACTATGGAAATGTGCTTTATGTTTGTGACATATGTGTGTAGCCACCACCGAAAAATAATGTTAATTGAAAATAATTACAGAAGTATATTTAAATGACATTAATTTACTGCAATTCAATAGATCATGTAAAACTCAATCTTTCTACTCTTTTTCATATTCAAACAGACTCTGCATCAACAGCGTCACTCAACAATTTGCACCGTGCATTGTGAAGCACAATCCCTTTTAAAGAACAACAACAAAGAAGAAGAGGTAAGATACAAAAATACATTAAATGCTGAAAAGACCATGCTTTGCTAAATAAAATAAAAAAATTATATCATTCACTATTTCACTTTCTTTTTCAAACAGACACTACAAGAAGACCGGCGGATTAAGATTGGCAGGAGGGGACCCTCTGTCATTCGACACTTCAATCAAGGTAAAGTATTAAGTATAAAAAAGAACCGAACCATGAGCCTCATTCAATTGCGAGTTGGCCAATTGAATAGGGCTCTATATAAGCACATAACATATTTTTTAGACAGACATTTTTAGTTACTGAACTTCTAACCACAATCAAGGTCTTCTAACTAAAAACTTCCGTCAAAAAATATGTTATGTGCTTATATAGAGCCCTTTTCAATTGGTCAAAACGCAATTGATTCAGGACCTAAATATGTTTAATGGCCGAGGGCCTCATTCAAATGTGATTTGCCCATTTCAATAGGGCTCTATATAAGCACAGAGCATATTTTTTTACAGAAGTTTTTAGTTAGTGAAGACCTTGCTTTTGGATACAAGTTCACTAACTAAAAACTTCTGTAAAAAAAGATGCTCTGTGCTCATATTGAGCCCTATTCCATTGCCAAAAACGAAATTCAATGAGGCCCTCACAATATAACAAATCCAGCAACCAAAGGCCCTCATTCAATTGATATTTTGGACAATTCAATAGGGCTCAAAATAAGCACATTTAGAACCCTATTGAATTGCCCAAACTGCAATTGAATGAGGGCCAAAGTATGCAACATATGGTACACACAAAGTGGTACACACAAAACAGGATTGTAACAAACACATAGCAAACTAAATTAATATTCTTTTTCAATGTTTAACAACCTATAAGCATTAGAAAAAACACTACATAAGTATAACAAAAGTGGTGCCCATCAAACAGGATTGTACGAAAACTCACACAAACACATAGCAAACTACATTTATATTCTTATTTAATGTTTAACAACCTATAAGCCTTAGAAAGAAGCCTAAATAAGCATACCAACATTGGTGCGCACCAAACAGGATTGTACGAAAACTCACACAAACACATAGCAAACTACATTTATATTCTTATTTAATGTTTAACAACCTATAAGCATTACAAAAAAACATAAATAGGCATACCAACAGTGGTGCGCACCAAACAGGATTGTATGAAAACTCACACAAACACATAGCAAACTACATTTAGATTCTTATTTAATGTTTAACAACCTATAAGCCTTACAAAAAAGCCTAAATAAGCATAAGTAAATTGGTGCGCACCAAACAGGATTGTTTGAAAACTCACATAAACACATAGCAAACTAAATTAATATTCTTCTTTAATGTTTAACAACCTATAAGCATTAGAAAAAAGCCTAAATAAGCATACCAACAGTGGTGCGCACCAAACAGGATTGTATGAAAACTCACACAAACACATAGCAAACTACATTTAGATTCTTATTTAATGTTTAACAACCTATAAGCCTTACAAAAAAGCATAAATAAGCATAACTAAATTTGTGCGCACCAAACAGGATTGTACGAAAACTCACACAAACACAGAGCAAGCTACATTTATATTCTTTTTCAATGTTTAACAACCTATAAGCATTAGAAAAAAGCCTAAATAAGCATACCAAAAGTGGTGCACACCAAACAGGATTGTACGAAAACTCACACAAACACATAGGAAACTAAATTAATATTCTTCTTTAATGTTTAACCACCTATAAGCCTTAGAAAAAAGCCTAAAGAAGCATACCAAAAGTGGTGCGCACCAAACAGGATTGTAGAAAAACACAGAAATAATGTCATTTTTTAGTTAATACAAATACATTCAAATAAAATAACATTTTCATTTTTATTTTATAACAGATACTGCGTCAAGAACATCGGACCAGGAGTTTCAACTGAGGACCAGACCAGCGGACGAGGACTTTTAACAGAGGACTACACCATCGGACGAGGACTTTCCACACAGGACCAGACCATCGGACGAAGGCTTTCAACACAGGACCAACAAAGAATTTTGCTTGAAATCAAACTTCAACCAAGGTACAGTATAACAAGTAAAAAAAGAGAAAAAAAAATAAAGATCTTAGCTTTGCATCGATGTCAACAGAAAATAAAATTTAAAATAAACCACCGGTAATTATAACTGTTGAAAAAATATAACTAACACATTTTTCATCTATCTCTTATTTGTCTTTTAGGGCCAATAATCTTTAACAGTAAATACAAACTTCAATGTAACCTTAAAAAAAAAATTGCATAGTCCAAAAAAGTCTAAAAACACAAAATCTACACAATTTGTCATTGTAACATTCCAGTCCTAAACCCTAATTTAATTGCCATTTGACAAATTGAATAGTGCTGTAAATAAGGACATAACATCTTTTTGAAAATACCTTTTTAGTTACTGAAACACTTGCTTTTGGATACATGTTTAATAAATAAAAACTTCTTTAAATAATTATCTGATGGCCTTATTTAGACCTCTATTCAATTGACCGCATTGAAATTGATTAAGTATAAAATGTAAACACACTGTTGATAACAATTTGTCATGAAAAACAACTTAACATCTCAAAATAAACTAATGATACATTATTTTATTTTTACAGATTAACATGGCTGATAACGAGAGTAAACAAGAAAAGAAAAGACGCCAAGCTAGAGAACAATGACAGAGAGCAGACAGCCAGCAGACACCGGAGAAGAAGGAAATTCGACGAGAAAAAGAACGCAAAAGAATTGCAAGCAAAAGACTGTCACCTGCAGAAATTAAAGATATGTCAAAAAAAGCAACAAAGAAAATAAAGCATTTACAACCTGTTGCTCAAACATCAGATGACATTTTACCTGAAAAAATACAACAGAAACCAAAAAAAGCAACAAAAAAAACAAAGCATTTAGAACCGTTTCATGAAACATTACATGACATTTTACCTCAAACAATACAACATATACCAAGAAAAGCCACGAAAAAAACAAAGCATTTAGAACCTGTTGTTGAAACATTATATGACATTTCACCTGATGAATATGAAAGTCAAAATCCTATATGCTTTGCAAATTGTCCTCTACTCAAGTCTTTAGCAGTAGAGGTTCATAGTTGTGGGGACATGACTATTCAATGTCAGTTTTGTAAAGCTTATTATTTTAAACAGGAGAGACCCAGAGATGGCCAATTTATTAGTTGCTGTCAAAAAGGCAAGTTCAAACTTCCAGAAAGGAAACAATTTCCTCTCTATTTACAAAACATTATGACTGAACCTACTTTTCCAAACTACAAAAATTTTAAAACAAACATAAGATCCTACAATAGTGCCATATCCTTTGCATCCATGGGGGCAACATTAGCTGCTAATGTACCAGGACATGGTCCTTACTGTTTTAAAGTCCAAGGACAAATTTATCATCCCACTTCCCATTTACATCCAGAGGAAGGAAATCAAAGAAAATTCGCTCAACTATATGTCCTAGATACAATGGAAGCTGTTGACCAACATATGCAGATGGAAGAAAATAAAAAATGCTCACACAGTGTTTTTATAGAGCTAAATAACATTATGGACAACAATCCCTACAGTAAAGCTTATAAAAAATTGGCAGAAGTAGAAAATGAACAACTACTGCATGCACAAAGACATCAATTAACAATGCCGAAAGTTAATATGGTGCTTAAAAGAGACAGACATACTGATAAACGTCGTTATAACTTGCCAACATCAAATGAGGTTGCAATGATGTTTCAGAATGATGAAGGAGACCCACCATTTCAAAGAGACATTCGAATATATCCCAGAAATGAGGAGCAACCGATTATTAATATGAGTATCTTAAGTCCAAATTTAGATCCAATGACATATCCCATCTTTTTCCCACACGGAGAAGCAGGTTGGCAACCAAAATTAACTCTTCCCAGTTACCCAAATGCTAAAGCCAGAATCCGAAATAATGTTTCTATGCTTGAATTTAAAGTAGCTCAAATTGCCATTCGCAATGTATTTAATCCAATTTTATGTGGTGGGAAACTAACACAACAATGGATTATTGATTCATATTTGCAAGTTGAGGCAAATAATTTAAACTTTATCAAATATCAACAAGATAAACTCCGTGTAGAACAATATTCTGGATTAATGGACTATGTTGCTGACGTGGCTACAAGCAGAGACATGACAGCTGGCAAAGCCATCATTTTACCATCTTCCTTTCAAGGATCTCCTCGGAATATGAGAGAAAGATACAATGATGCTATGGCTATTGTCACTAAATTTGGCAAACCCGATTTATTTGTGACATTTACATGTAATCCACAATGGCCAGAAATTACACAAAATCTACTTCTTGGACAAACTGCTTCAGATCGACCAGATTTAGTAGCCAGAGTTTTTAAGATTAAATTAAATTAATTAATACGTGACTTCACTATAAATCAGTTATTTGGCAAATGTCTTGCTTATGTATATACCATTGAATTTCAAAAAAGAGGCCTTCCACATGCACATCTTCTAATAATACTTCAAGAAAAAGAAAAATTAGATACTTCGGACAAAGTAGATGCAGTCATTGTTGCTGAACTACCAGATCCAGAACTATATGGTAGACTATATGAGATTGTTACTCATCGCATGATTCATGGACCCTGTGGTGACCTTAATCCACAATCACCATGTATGGAAAATAAGAAATGTTCCAAAGAATTTCCAAAAGATTATAGAGACAAAACATATGCCAATTGTGATGGATATCCACTTTATAAAAGAAGAGAAGGAGATAGTGCCATTATTCGTGGAAAAAAAGTGGACAATAGATAAGTAGTACCCTACAATCCACATTTACTCATGAAGTACAACGCCCACATCAACGTAGAAGCCTGCACTTCCATCAAATCCATTAAATATGTCTACAAATATATTTACAAAGGTTACGATGCAGCTACTGTAGTCGTCAAAAGTGCAGACAACCCTGAAAGTAGTGAGTTAGTACATGATGAACTTGCATCTCATGTAGATGCTCGCTATGTCAGTGCGCCAGAAGCTATGTGGCGGCTTTTAAAATTTGAAATGCATGATAGATCACATGCAGTATATAGGTTAGCAGTACATTTGCCACAACGACATTTAGTCTATTTCCATGCTGGAAATGAAATGAATGCATTGGCCCAAAGTGAAGATCGTCACACTACACTAACTGCATGGTTTGCATTAAATTCCACTGATGCTGAAGCAACACAATACTTATATATTGAAATTCCATATCACTATGTTTTTGTGAATGGATTATGGAGACCAAGAAAAACCAGAGGCAATAAAATTATGCCAAGAATTTACACAGTCAGTCCAAGAGATGTTGAACGTTTTTGCTTACGGATATTACTTTTAAATGTTCCAGGAGCACAAAGTTTTGAACAATTAAGAACTGTTAATGACATTGTATATGAATCCTTCCATTTAGCTGCAAGACATAGAAACTTACTCGCTGATGATACAGAGTGGGAAAGATGTTTAAAAGAAGCAGCACAATGTCAAATGCCACGACAGATGAGAGAACAATTTGCTTTTATTTGTATCTTCTCAAATGCTCCAAATGCATTAGCTTTGTGGGAGACTTTTAAAAGTAATATGGCTGAAGACTTAATGCGACGATACAATGAACCCATTGCACACTTAAAAGCGTTAATGGAAATCCAAGAAGTCTTTTTAACTCATGGATTAAGTTGTGCAAGTTTTAATTTGCCTGATCCAGGTCTTATAGATGACATTAACTTTGAAGACTATGACATTCAACTACAAGCAGAAAGAACAGAAGAAAGACTTGCAACTTTAAATACACTACAATTGCAAGCATTTCATGCCATTAAAAATGCTATAGATGATGACATGGTGACAGAGCTTAATTTCTATCTTGATGGACCTGGCGGATCAGGAAAAACATATTTGTACAATTTATTAATGAGTTCAGTACGAGCACAAGGAAAAATAGCAATGGCGTTTGCCACTACTGGAATTGCTGCACTTTTATTAGAAGGTGGAAGAACTGTTCATAGTGGATTTAAACTGCCAGTGCCTATTTTAGAAAATTCTGTGTCAGATATTCGCATGACATCCTTACAAGCAAAGAAATTGAAGAAATGTAAATTAATTATAATAGATGAGGCCACAATGATGTCATGCTATGCCCTCCAATGTATTGACCGTTTGCTTCGTGAAGTCATGGATAATAATTTTCCATTTGGTGGAAAGGTCATGTTGTTGGGTGGCGATTTTAGACAAACATCACCTGTCGTTGTACATGGAAATCGAACTGACATTATCGAAACCTGTATCAAGTCAAGCACAGTATGGAAACATTTTACCCATCTTCAACTGAAACAAAATATGAGATCAGAAGGCCAAACTGATTTCAATGATTGGCTTATTAAAATTGGAGAAGGCAGAACAGAAAAAATACTACATTTACCTGACGACACTGTAGAGATCCCACCTCATATGATTTGTCAACAAGATATTATATCGGCTATATTTGAAGGGAGCATAAATAACGAAGAATATTCAGAGCTTGCCAACCAAGTTATACTGACGTGTAAAAATAAAGATGCATTAATACTCAATAATGAAATCTTAAAAAAAATTCATGCACCACAAAGAAATTATCACAGTGCTGATTCTGTACTTGCTGATGACAATGAAAGTCAGGCAAACTTTTCAACTGAATTCATAAACTCTCTAACTCCTTCTGGATTGCCACCACATATTTTGCAGCTAAAGAAAGGTGCAATTATCATGTTACTGCGAAATATGAACCCCAAAAAAGGCCTATACAATGGCACAAGATTAATTGTTCAACAATTAAAGGACCATTTTATAGATGCTGAAATTTTAACTGGGACCCATAAAGGAGAGAGAGTTTTCATACCAAGAATAGATTTAGCACCAAGTGAAAGTAGTCTCCCTTTTATACTTCAAAGAAGACAATTTCCCATTATTATGGCATTTGCCATGACCATTAATAAATCACAAGGTCAAACTTTCAAATCTGTGGGTATTTTCTTGGAAGAACCAGTATTTGCACATGGTCAATTGTACGTTGCGTTGTCACGGTGCAAAAATCCACAGGCTATTAAAGTTTACATTGAAAACAATGAAAGTCAAGGTGATTTATTAGAAGATGGAAGTATTTTTACTAATAACCTTGTCTACTGTGAAGTACTATAACTTTGCAGGATACAAATTAAAGATGCCAACATTTTTTAAAAAGCATTCCAAAATACATAACAATTGGTTGTTTAATTCAGTCAGAATTAATGGAAGTACTGTTTATGAATGATTCGCCTCACAAAATACTTGACTTGCATTGTTAGTAAAAATTATGTTAAAATGTGAAGGAACTATGTTAATGTTTCTAATGTTACAAGTTTAAAAAATATATTTTCAAGTTATTTCATTCAACAGATTACAAAGTGGATGTTAACAGGTCAAGCACCTTTTAAGTCACAATGTAAATATTGTCTGTTATCTTAAGATTACTACCTAGATTAATGTTTATCGCCAGTTTATGTGGTCAGTAATGAATTACTTTAATTACGTACGTTTTAAGGAGAGTTTTTACTGTATGCCTTCCTCTACATTCAATGTATATTCAAGTTAACAATTATTGTGATAGAAATTGCATGTTAATACTGATTAATTTAAAGGTCAACTGTTTTTACATTCAAATGTTAATACTTTTAATAAAAAACTAGGTTACAAAATGTATTCACTATGTTCCTGTTTATAATGTTCAAAATTATACCAATGTTTTGTCAACTTCTAAACTTACATAACAAATAAAGTTCAAGTTTAAAAAGATATACTTTGAAGGTTATTGCTTACATATATTTTAAACTTCATGTTAAAATTCGGGACGTTTCAAGAAGGCTTTTTACTTTTTGCTTTCCTATTCATTCAATGTATATTAAAGTTAACAATTCTTCAGATACAAATTACATTTAAAAAAACCATTACATCAACATTTTAAAAAAATACACGTTCATATTAAAATACTTACAAGGGTCAAAAATATATATAAATAACTAAACAACTTGACAAACATATACATCACATTGCCGTCATTTTTTGACGGGCAAGTCGCTAGTTTAAAAATAATATTCAGTGCCAAACTTACTTCCAATGATCAAATTCAGCAGATGCCTTTTTCTGACCACTAAAAGTTCAGTGGAAGGAGGCAGATCCTTTGAAGCACAAAGTTATATCAACAAAGTTTTCTCCACTATCTAGATATTTGCTGTGTTAAAGTGGTTTCCCTTGGCTTTTTGCTGTGCATATGAATGATTGCTCAGCCTATTATCTAAGCAGTACTTAAAGTCCTGCCAACTAGCTCAACTGAAAGTTGATACTCTTTTTAAAATGAATTTAATATTAAATGTTGCAGTAGGGTTAGCAATATTAACAGTTAATGAAAAATTGTATTTAATAGGCATTACCGAAACCCGGTGGGATGAATCTCATTACTGGACTGTTAATCTGGATGGTTATAACCTATTTAGGAAAGATAGGGGCAATTTAAGCCTATAGTTAGACAAGATATTTATGCTGGCGTTAGCGATAATGTTAAATGTTTGTGGGTAGATTTAAATAGCGGAGGAGCAAATTCTAAAAGCATATTGGTTGGAGCTATAAACCCCCAAATATAATTGAAAGTGAGGAACTGCAATTATTGTTACTGATTGGAAATGCAGCTAAGCATTGGCAAGTTCTAATAATGGGAGATTTTAATTACCCTGAAATAAACTGGATAAATGAGACCAGCAGTTCATCTAAGGGGAGCAGGTTCTTGAGTAAACTCAGAGATTGTTATCTGGCCCAGGTTATACAAGAACCTACTAGAAATGAAGCTATCTTGAATTTAGTTATCACAAATAATATTGATAAAGTATCAAATGTTGAAATAGGGCAACCTTTGGGAAACAGTGATCCCAACAAACTATCATTTGAGATTGAATTAAAAAAGCAAAACTGTAAGAAGCCAACAAAAACTAAATTTTAAAAGGGCAGAATGCAATGGTCTAAGGGCAGCAATACAAAGTATAGACAGAGAACTGACAGGTAAATTACTGAACATAAATGGACAATATTTAAATCCTTACTAAATATACATACTTATCACCATATACTATGTGGAAATAAACATAAAAGGAGAAAATCACATCCAATGTGGCTTAAGAATGATTTAAAAATCAAGATACGGAGTAAAAAACAGGAATTTAAATTATACAAACAAGAGGGGACAGTGACTGCTTTACATGAGTATAAGGAAATCAACAAGGCTTGCAAAAGTGCTATTAGGCTGGCTAAAATGGATAATGAAAAGTTTGTTGCAGTCCATCTGATAATTAGTGACAAGGAATAGGCAGCTAAATAGGTTATTTTCTTCGGTATACACAAGGGAGGTACCAGTAGTTGGGATATAGCAACAAAATGGGCTGCACTACCTGCACCAAATAATTGATTAACGCAGGGAGAGGTTGGAAAAAACAAATGTTAATAAAGCCCCCGGTCCTGATGGAATACATCCAAGGGCACTGAAAGAATTGGGTTCTGTAATAGCCAAACCATTATATCTAATTTTTCAAGATTCATTCAACACAGGGTCTCTACCAGATGACTGAAGAAAAGCAGATGTGATACCTAAATTTAAGAAGGGAGCAAGAGCAAATCCGGTGAATTATAGACAATTAAGCCCCACTTCTGCAGTGGGAAAGCTTTTTGAAGGGTTAATTAGGGATAATATGCAAGGATATGTTTATTTGAATCAAGGCAACTCAGTGAATGTAGTCTTTATGTATTTTGCAAAGGCTTTTGATACAGTGCCACATGGAAGACTATTGTGCAAGCTAAGGCATACAGGAATTGCAGTAAATATCTGCTCATGGATTGAGAGCTGGCTAAAAGTCAGGAAGCAAAGGTTGTTGTAAATGGAACATACTCAGATTGGACTAATGTGGTACTTTGGGTTCTTCTGATTTTAGTATTGGGTCCTCTACTTTTTAACATCCATTTTTGCTGATGACACAAAGTTGTGCAAGGTAATTTAATGAGGAAATGACATACGTTCCCTCCATAGGGATTTGCATAAATTAGAGAAATGGGCAACTAAATGGCAGATGAAATGTAATATGAATAAATGTAAAGTTATGCATCTGGGAAAGAAAAATAGCCATGCAATTTATAATCTTAACGGAGCAAATCTAGGGGTATCATATATTGAAAGGAATTTGGCAGTACCTGTGGACAACCACCTAGGTAACAGTGCTCAATGCCAAGCAGCAGCTGCAAAGGCAAATCAAATATTATCATGTATTAAGAAGGGTATTGAAGCAAGGGAAGCAAATATGATTCTGCCACTATACCAATCCCTAGTACGCCCTCATTTGGAATATGGAGTACAATTGTGGCCACCACTTCATAAAAAGGACATTTTAGAGCTGGAAAAGGTACAGAGATGGACAACAAAACTAATAAGGTGAATGGAGAGGCTAAGTTATGAAGAAAGACTAACCAAATTAAACATATTTTCTCTAGAAAAAAGGTGTCTAAGAGGGGATATGGTTAACTTATATAAATATATCCAGGGTCAATATAAAGCTTTGTCAAATTAACTTTTTGTGCAAAGAGGTTTTTAACTGACAAGATGACATCCCTTGAGGTTAGAAGTATAAGATTCCACTTTAAACAAAGAAAACTGTTCTTCACAGTCAGGGTGGTTAAACTGTGGAATTCTCTACGAAAGGAGGTGGAAATATTTTTTAAATAAAAAGGGCATTCAGGGTTATCCTGGATAATTAGAGAAGGAGTATTGATCCAGGGAGGAATCCGATCAACAGTATCTAGGGTCATTAAGGAATATTATTTATTTTCCTCATTTTGAGACATATGGAAATGTTTCACTTGGGGTTTTTATTTCTGTTTGCCTTCCTCTGGAACCATGTGAACTGCCTGTTACCTCATCAAATCAAACAATTGTGATAATGTTAAGAATCTGCACACTCTGATACAAAAAGACAGCAAGCATTGCTCACTTATTCCTACCAATAATCCCTGCAATTAACCAATTAACAAAAAATCTGTAGGTACAGAACAGACTAAAATAAGTATGTATCATTTTACTGAACAAAATTATCCAGATGTATTTTATCAAAAGGAACATCATAGTTTGGGATACAGTTACACAAACAGTAACAATTCTACTCTTAAAGGATCATTGACAATTTTGTTTTCTTTAAGGTTTTTGAATGCCTAAATTTAATATTTTGCATAATTATTTTAGAAAGCAAAAATATGAACTGAGGGACATGAACTATCCTTTTGCCATACTTGGTGGGTTCACAAATTCATTTAAAAAAATAACTTTAATCATTGGATTTGTCACCCATTTATGTCAATAAAAACTGTGCCAGAGAGATCAACTTTTCCTGGAGACTTTACTAATTGTTTGCCCTGTGATCAGGGACCAATATCATAATTCTCTTTGTGATCATTTTGTTTAGATGGTTGTTAGTTCCCATGATTCAAAGAACTGGTATTATTAACTGATTAATCAGCCTCATTGTGTTTGAAACAGACTGTTAGAGGCCAATATATAGGACATTATATACTATATGTGCTGTGGGTTTGGGGAAAGGAAAGTGCCCAAATGTCCAGTTACACTCTCAGGCCTCAGAGTAGCAGAGTGCTTCCTAAGCTAGTGTCAGAAGAAGCTACATGGATGGTTGGCTGTGCTATCCCTGAGTATGGGAATGTTTTACTGTGTTTTTCACTGTACATAAGTGTGTGTTCTTCAGTAAGGAAGAGTTCAGTGGGGGACTACAACCGGTGCAGCTGCACCAAAGCCCTCACAGCTAGGGAGCCCTTGCAGCCCCTCCCAGTGTCACACTCCGCTTTCTAACCCTCTCTGGATTACTGCAGCCCCTAACGGCACACTAGCACCATTATCTGTCCCCTGGATATCCTCACAAGGTACTCTCTGGCCCCCAGTGGCTCTTCCGGGCTCATTTGGCCATCCCTTGACAGTCTCTGCCCCCCTAAGCCATCTTGCTGCTCTGTCTCTGGCCCTGTCTCCCATTGGCCCCCTCAGCCCTCTCTGCCCTCCCATTGGCAACACTTCTCCATTC